>JACEGR010003406.1:0-105797 GCA_014170235.1 Listronotus bonariensis
ACAAACTAATTAAAATATAGAAAAATCAACTTGATAAAGACATTTCTACAGTCGTCTTGATTAGGTACCTTTAAAAATAAAAACAAAACTGTATTATTGCAACATCGACATAACCTCACATAACCTCTTATTGATCGTATTAAAACTTTTGTAATTTGTTGCAATTCAACAAACTTAAGGCAATATTAAACCTTTTAAATAATAAAAGGCCTCTGACTCTAGAGCGCTGTCTTTGATCCTTATGCGAGAATAAAAATAAAAGAACTTTTCCGATCAACGCTGGCCGCTGACGCTTAGTATCGTGTCTGAGGCTTAAAACTGATCAAAATCAGCGGGAAAATAAAAATGTTTGATCTTTTAATTTTGTTGGCATCAAAAACTTGATAAATTGACAGGAAAACTAAGTGCGTTTCGTTTTATGCAATTATTTTTAAAAATATATATATTTTTTATTGTCCGGAAAATCCGGGATTTAAGAAATTTAATCCCGAAAATTTCGGGACTGTAAAAGGGCGGGATCCCGGGATTGTATCCCCTAACCCTGTATAACATTAGCAACGAACAATTAATTAAGTACAACATTTAAACTAACGAATTTTCAAAAATTAAGAGTTAAGGTTATAAAATTATGTAAATTTTATTTTATTTCTAAAAATAAGTTTATTAAAAAAGGTAAGGAACTCATTTTTACTTGCTTAATCCAACATCAATTTTAGGCGTTCAACCAATTATAACCGGTAATAATTGGTGACAACTTTGACGTATAATACATGGTTTAAACGTCAACATAACCAATTGGTAAATACCGTTTTAGAATTGGTTCTCCGCCTAAAATTGATGCAAATAAAATAAAAACTTTCACAAGTCAGTAGCGTACATTCTTTTGTTAGAAATATTTAATAAAATACCATTTGAGACGCCACTGGACTAGGTAAATTTAATAAAATTTGACTTTAATAAGCCTTTTAATCCTACAAAATCTATTTTTTTTAAGTTTAAGGCCAAAATGTATTGGCGGATCCATGTTTTCTGATGTAGAATCTGCCCTTAAATTTTCATAACGATATTCTATAACGCTTATTAGAATAAACCACAGAATAAACATTGCTCAAGCGCCTTTTAAATTACTTTTAAAGATCGTAAGCCATTTTTATTCTAACGCAAAAGCCTCTGTGGGCAGTGGGATTTGTAGCTTCCGGTATCCCAGCGAATGTCTTAACAATTGGGCCAACTGGTTAAAGATTTACCAAACACACTGACAGGTTATCTTAGCTTAACTATCACGTTAGTCATTTGTATAGTCCACTATGCTGTAATTACAGATTTAAAAAGTGCATAGATGAAACACCCAGGCGCGGAGAGTTTTCAATTTTTATATGGGTGCCATAAAAAAAAATTGAGGAACAAAAAAACAAAAAGGTCCTTACCTTAAAGAGACCTACTTACTCACTATCTTCTTACCAAAATATGTTTTACTGCACCAAAGACCAAGAAAGAGAGAGTCTTCAACTTACTAACGCTACTTCACAGCATTCGAGTGTAAGAACCCTTACTAATTTTTTATATGGGTGCATTGCACCCATGCATTATACCCACATACTCGCCGCCCCTGAAAACGCCTACCTATATTATCAAATTTTCAATTTAAATATAGCTTTGATCACACTATTTTTTTACAAAATTCCCCGCCGAACGCGTACTTTTATTATTGAACTTTATAAATATTGATTTCTAACTAAATACTTCAAACCTCTCTAGAGCTTTTAAATATACATATGCTTTGGTTGATAAGCACCAATTGGTGATATGTAGACGGGAAGTCTCCGACCCGAATTAAAAGTAAAGATATTACAAACACCTTATGGCTAATTGAATTTTAGTCAGGGTTGTATTCAAGCCTTTTTAGAAAATTTAGAAAATAGGAAAAGAAAAATGAATAAATACAGAAAAAGTCAAAATTAACCCTGTATGAGAACCGCGCACTACAAAAACGTACATGCGCAGTAAGATTTTCCGCACGGCACTAAAATAAATCAATATTTTTTAACAGCTGATCGAGAGCGAGCTCTCTGCAGTGTTGCCAGGTGCGTTAGGATAAATATTCTCCGTGCTCCCTTTCATGGGGTCTCTGGGGTATACAGGGTGTCTCTGAAAAAAAGTACCACAGATTCCTGAGGCTGAAATATGACGATATGACCCAACTTATCTTAGTCAGGAAGTGGATGGTTTCGGAGATACAGGGTGTCAAAAATGTATTCTGGTTTAAGTTTCTTAAAAATAATTTTGGTAATATTAGGTTTATTGTCACAATATTTGGCTAAAAGAGGTTTTAAAGGTGGAAAATAAGAATTTACTATCAATTTTATTGTTAACTAAAGAGGGCGCCACCTACGGTGTCTTGCACAAATTAAAAACATAATAGCTTTTTGAGCCACTTTGTATAAAACTTTTTCCAAAAAATATTTTTCTTTAACATATTTTACACAAAAAGGTATACTTGGTAAATGGAAATTGAGGCAGCCGTTTTTAAGATCTGGTTTTAAAAATTACTTTCTGTATGGCGAGGTCTAAGCTTTACAGGGTGTTTCAGAATTAGATGATAATATTTTAGAGTATGAATCCTACGTGATTGTCAAAAGAAAAGTTTTAAAAACCTATGTTCTAAGTATCTTAACTTTTGAGATACAGGCTCGTAAAAACGATTATTTTTTTTAACTTTATCACCATGTATCTCACAAAATAAGCCTTTTAGGACATAAGTTTATTTGAACTTTTCTTCTTTAAATCACTCAAGGATTCACACTGTAAAAGATTAGAATTTAATTCTAAAACACTCTGTATAGCTTAGACCTGGCTGTATAAGAAGTGATTTTTTTAATCCATACGGTTGCGTAAATCGACTTTAATCAAATATACCTTTATAATGTAAAATATGTTAAAGAATAAGCACTTTTCTTTAAAAGTTACATACAGAGAGGTTTAAAAAGATATTTCGTTTTTAATTAGTTCAAGATACCGCAGGTGGCGCCCACTAAAGTTAACAATCAAATTGATAGCAGATTCTTATTTCTCACCTTCCAAAACCCCTTCTAGCCAAATATTGTGACAATACACCTGTTCTTACCAAAATTATTTATAAAAAAACTAAAACCAGAATACATCTTTAACACCCTGTATCTCCGAAATCATTCACTGTTGGGCAAAGATAAGTTGGGTTAGATTGTCATATTTTAGCCTCAGGAATCTGTGGTACTATTTTTTCCGGACCTTTTAGAGACATCCTGTACATATGTACATACATATATTAGTTTTAAATAAAACAATCGCATTACCATCTTTATTTCTTTGTTGTCTAAGAAGATTCACCTATTAGAAGTAGCGCCACCGTTTGGCTGAAAACAGCGGTGCAAGAGAAAAAGTAAATAAGGTAATAAAAGCCAAGTATAGAAAACATTGTCTATGAAAAATAAAGGTTTTCTTTTACATTGAATATAACTATAAATACAAAATAAACACATATTTAACGTTAGGGACGTATATATTGTTCAGACTAGACTATAGCTTCGAAATCGCTCAAAATTCCCGTTTTGGTTCAAAAATCTCTTTTCCCCCTTGTCATCAAAAATCCCCCAAAAATGGAATATCTTCGGTTTCTGGCAACACTGTCTGAGTGGTTACACAAATGCTTTCAGTGTTGCGTGTTGCCAATCCTACGTTTAATTTTGACTACTTAAACCTAACTTTGATTAAAACACTGCCACATTTTCCGTTATTAGTAATACTAAATTTGATTGTCACTAGTGTGAATCTTGTGCGTTATGCGAATTGCGCATGTTCAGATTGTATTGCGACTCTCCCAGTGTAGGGTTAAAAATTCGTATGCGGGTATATTAAAAATACGTAGGGACCGGTTTCTAATAGTTATCCATTTTACTTTTGAAATCATTGATCGCACACTACTGATAATGACACTGGTCAACATTATTTTTGTTACACGTAAATTAGTATGTAATTTATATTTACCCACTTACCCTTCATCGTCTTCTGTTTTTATTTTCGTAATCTGCATTCCTTCGAATACCTTTATAAAAATATTACATTTGATATAACTATTTCTATTAGTTTTAAAAATATGGCTATTTAAATCTGAAAATAGGTGTAAATTTCAATTAAGTAGTTATTTCACGGCAATAATTTCCTAATACATTTTTTTTTCTGGCCATATTTCCACGACCAAAAAAATAGACATATTAAATGTGGTACTTCTGTTTCGCTCTTTAAATTTTAATTTGAAAGGTGTTTCATTTAAAAATCATACCTTTTGTTGGACCCTGAATATATTTAGAGATAATAAAATCCGATTACTGATTTGAAAACTGATACTTTTTGTTTATTTTGTAAGATTAAAACTAAACAAGTAAAGGGTGTAAATTCAAAACTTGACACCCGGTCCATAGTTTTTTGTCCAATTTTGCGCCTATAACGAAAAATGGCTATTAGTATTTATCAATTATACAGCGTGTCTACTTAAGTTCGCACCGTATGAAAAACTTTTTTCATTATTAATTTTACGAAAAAAAGCTATTTATTATAAAAAGTTCTATATGATCTAAAATTTGAAAAGTAAACATCAGATATTAATTTTTTGCAGTGGTATACGAGGTACGTAAAAAAATATGAGTTTTGCTCAAGAGGAAAGTACCTTTATTTTTCATAGTATCAAACATGATTGAGATTAAAAATTACACTCACATATGCAAACTTTTTTATTCTGAAGAAAAACATTTTTTTACATTTTTTATCAGTTAACGGTGAAATTTTAAACTTTTACATTAGTGCATACATATTTCAAAATCCAATATGTAAAGACAGCTTAATAACTGCCAAAACAGTAAAAGTCACGGAAACGCTTGTTATCGCAAAAACAAGTTTTTCTTCAAAATCATGCATATCTGAATTTATTTTTAATCCTAAACATCTTTTTTAATAAAAATTTTCAATATTATGAAAAATGAAGGTATACTACTGCAAAAAATTAATATCTGATGATTGCACTTTAGGTTTTAGACTATGCAGAACTTTTTATACAGAATTTTTTTTGTAAATGAATAATAAAAAGTTTTTTATATGGTGCAAACCTAAGTATTAATTAAATTTGGTTACTTATTTATGATGCTGTGTTAATCTTCAATATTTGTTTTTAAATCACTTAATAGTAAAAAAGGTAAAACAATGTTATATTTATGAAACTTAGGTAATTTATTATTTTAAGTATAGGTGAACATTGATTTAATTTAGTTAAATTAATTCGAATATATTATTTACTTGAATATAATTGAAACTAATGTAAACAATTAAAAAGAATAAATAAACAGTAAAAATACAGTGTTTTATTTAAAATAAAAAAATGGATGTTACCAACCACATCCTTAGGACCCAAAATAATTATAAATAAATTTTGGCCCATTATATCCTACAAATTACCCTAATTAATTTGGTTGTTTCGTCAACACCACTGAAAATGAGATTGGGAGATCCCGTAGCCCTAAAAGTTTTCTCATCAAAATTTTCAATTAAGGTAAGATTAGAGAGGCCGTATAAAGTCATTAGGTCCACTATTGGATACTTTATGAGTAGCTTAAGGTCCACAATACAGTGATAATCATAAATATGCATATAAATAATTGACCAAAAACTGTATACCTATTTGTTTTAGTTAGATCAAGGTCAGATCACTAGTTTATTTTAACTATAAATAGGGGAGAAATATTAAAATGTCCAACCCTAGATCTGACCCCTACTCCACTTACTCCTACCCATTAGTAATATAAAGGGTGTTACAGAATGTTGTTAAGAAAATTTAAGAGTAGATTCTCACCTTCTCATACACCGATTCTACTATTAAAAATATGAAAAAATTTCATATAATCATGGGTCCGCGAATTTCTCGTTCTCAAGATACGGAATGTATTTTTTTAAACCTTAAATATCCTTTACCCAATTTGACAATGTTATTTATAACATTAAGGGGGTAATTTATTACTAACCTAATTTCATTTAGTAGGTTTAGTGGCGTCTCAAGCGGTAACTGAAAGAATTTCCAACAAAAAAACTGTTTGCCACTGAGTGTGAAAATGGTGTTAAATATGTGCGCTTACTTTAGATTAGGCAAATAAAAAATACTAATTTAAATGGGTTTATATTATTGACATTCCAACACGGATGGACCGGCCAAGGTCGCCGATCATTGATTCCATAGCAGTGCGACTGAAAGAGAGATAAGGGATGGAGCTATTTGCCCAAACTAGCTCCATCCCTCTTTCGAACCTTTTTTACTAATGTTGTCCGCACGAGAACTATGATGCTTTGATACAGCAGGCCCGGTCCATACGTATTAGAATGTCATTGGTTTCTATTCGGTTTAACAATTTACACTAAAACGAATGTTTTAGAAATTTTCCAGTTTTTTTAAAAGTTTAATACCCTGTATCTTAAGAATGAAAAATTTGCTAACCGATGTTTATATAAAATATTTGGATGTAGAATCCACCCTTAAACATTTTGTAACTCCCCGTAGGTATATCAAATTTGGTTATGACACTAAAAGACATGCAGATAGGTAGACAGATCATAAAGAAAGGGATATTTAAGGTGCCCAACAAGTACATACATATGTGTACAAGTTCTGAAAGGAAGGCGAAGTTTTAATTAAACACAACTAAATTTTTCAGTTCCTGAAGCGTCAATAAGACAGATTTTTTTAAATCAGTTTTAAATTTGTATTTCGACAAAATTTTTGAAATTTTCGTAATAATAAGATATAAATTACTTCCGTAGCTGCCGTAATTTTAACTATTTGTCATTTTGGTTTATGCAGGTTTACAGTATTACTCTTAAAAGCATCTTAAAGGGTGCTGTAGTTTTATAGAATAAGTCATTAGATGTGCCGCTTTGAAATTAAAAATAGTCCGCCTCTGAAACCATAAATAAACTAAAACCATCTTTTATACTCCTTTAAAAAGATTTGCAGTTTGCATTTTTAAAGAAAATTTTCGTTCTAAATAGTTAGTTCTAGTTACTTGGAAAAAATATTTAAACAAATTTATGATTAAATAAAATACTATAATCTAGAGTCTGACTCATCAGTTTTAATAGTTTAAATATTTATACCTATTGATAATTAATCACACTCTTTACTACCCACAAAATTCATATTTCGTTAGCAAATGACGTAAATGGTTTGATATACTTAGTTGTTCTAAAACAGAAAAAGAATAGGCGAAAAATATACTACTTATTTCGCAACTAAACACAAAAAGTTTTAAAAATGCTATTAAGTTGTTACCTTTATACTTATACTTATACTTAAAATCGCTCATTTCCGTATATTTTACATAATCAACTATTTTCATAATAAAGATCGCTTACTTAAAGTCAAAAAATTCTCAAAAATAAAATGTTCTTAAAGGGAGCTATTTAGTGTTTCAGCAAAAAATATTAAAAATATGTATAAACAATTTTTCCTGTTACTAATTTAATCAGGCCATTTTTTATTAAAAATATTTTTAAATTTGTAGTCAGATCAACAGTCATTTTTAAGAAAAGTTTTCCATACTTTTTAAGGCTCCTTTAAGGGATCAGTTCACGTCTGGCAGCCCTGTTAAGAACTTTATTTTATGATTGGATTATGATAAAATCATTTCGACCGGAAGCCGTTGTACCTTTGTTTAGGGCTTGCAACCTTCTCTGTTTAGTAAGTAATTTTATATATTTTTTTATTTTAAAGTTACCTTAACCTTTATTATATTATTGCAGGGAGAGAATAGCTCTTTATAATATATAAAAAGTTTAGTTTTTTAAAAATATTTATTAAATATATTTATTTTTGGAAAAGCCAAATAATTTTTGTTTACAATTATATTCCGAGAAAGAATTAAACTATAAAAAAATATATACCCTATTAAACAAATATCTATACCTTTTGTTATCAAAAACTATTATCAAGGAAACATGTTTTGGATTTTAATTCAAATATTTCATTAAAATATGCAAACTTGTTTATTTATAAGAAAACTTTTTTTTAATGCGATAACGGTAAAAAGTACATAATTTGTAATAATACATGCACAGTGCACACTATTTCGAAATATAATATGTAAAGGATGCTAAAGAACTGCCAAAAGACCAAAAACTCATAGAAACGCTATTTATCGCAGAAAAAAAACATAAAAATTGCATATCTGAAAGTTATTTTAAATCCCAAACATCTTTTTTTTACTTTTAAATATTGTAAAAATAAAGGTATACTTTTGCAAAGCAAAGCAAAATTCTCATTTACTTTATTAAATACCTTGTATAAAAAAACAATTTGGTTTTTGAGTTTGAATTTTTGTTACTAGCACAAATATCAATATTTAAAGAAATCCAATACATATTTTTATAGGAAATAGGATGCGCTACAAAAAGGTTTTTAATTTACATTCTTTAATAAATTTACTTATTCAAAAGTTATTGGACGTTGAAGATGAATCTAAAAGTAACTTCAACGTCCAATAACTATTGAAGGAGTGAATTTATCGAAAAATGTTAAGAGACCTTTTTGTAGCCCATGAGATTTGCCATAAAAATATGTATTAAATTACTTTAAATATTGATATTTGTAGTAGTAACAAAAATCCAAACTCAAAAAATAAAATTGAAAAAATAGTTCAATGTTTAAAGACCGATTACATGGAAACAGCTTACACAGCTTATCTGACGACAATTTCCGAAGAAAGGTTTTTTGTAAGGAATTTAATTTTCTTTAAGAATGTGTGTTGGTAATTTTATTTTTAGATCAATGATTTGTGAGTTTTCTATTTAAAAAACAAAAGATTGTTGTCAAAAAGCTGTTAGTCGCGATGACAGACCAGTCCAAGTCCCTCGTGACGCAGTGAACAGAGCTTTGATCTTCGAAGCCAGAACTCGCCGCGCCGGCCGGTTCGATTCCCAGCGGGAGAGACATATTAAGGTTGTAGTTATTGAAAAATAACGTCCGTGGTGGCAACACGCGTTGTCTAAAAGGTGCTATAAAAAGCAATATTGCATGTTTCAGTGCTGGGACAACGTTGACGGAACAGGGGAAACGATGGGTTAAACATCTAATAACCCGAAACCCACGGTACTCTGGTATTTAGGTATAGACCTTCGTGGGATGTCAAAAAAACTTAATATTAATATTTAGGGCTCTAACTTTTACAACGAAGTTTTTTTTTATTATTATTATTATCATAAATGATTATTTTCAGTACCGATTGAAAAAATCGTTTTTTTGGCCCGGTCCATTGTATACCACCTAAAACAATTAATATGGAGGATTGAATTTTATAGTGTTGCAGAACCATGCAGAACTTTTTATATAAAAATTACTTTTTTTTTCGTATAATTAATATTAAAAAGTATTTGTATGTTGTAAACTTAAGTAGATATTCTGTATTTGTCTTTTTACAAACATTTAATTTTATAAAGAAATATTTAACTAACTGGTGTAATGGAAATTTTATTAAAAAGGGTGCTTTACTTTTAAGCGGGTTTTAGTTTTTTAAATTTATCCTGTATATCCTTAAACCAATAAAATTAATCACTGTCATTATAGTTAAGAAGTAAAGCGGCCTACTTACATACATATTTATACGGCGGATTTGTGCAAAGAACAGATCTGGCAGGAACATTCAGAGCCGTACGCAGGGGAGAGGTCAATGAGAAAATTGTCCCCCCAGGAGTCTTTAAATCAGAGTTGGGCAGAATACTGGAAAATCGGTATTCGAATACGAATACGAATACTGAAAAAGAAAGTATTCGAATACCGAATATTTGAATACTTGGAAGAAAAAAGTATTCAAATACATGAATACCCGGAATCGGTATTCGAATACTAGAACCGAAAAGATTCGAATACTACTAAACAAAACCTATGACAAAATGGAAGAGCAAAATAAAAGGTCCTACCCTCCTTTTTTTTTTCCTATTTTCCTTCCTTAGTATTCGGATACTACTTACACTTTTCGGTATTCGAATACTCGGAACTCCGGTATTCGAATACTCAAAAAATATTCGTCGAATACTTCTAAAGTCTTCGAATACAGAATACCGAATACTGAGCAAAATAGTATTCTGCCGAATACCGAATACCAAACACACAAATGTATTCGAATACTATTCGAATACCGGCCAAAAGTATTCTGAATACTATTCAGAATACTGAGTATTCGAATACGACCCAACTCTGCTCTAAATTGGGTTGTTCTGCGTTTGTGGCGGTGTGTGAGCATTATTTAAGTAAATGCAGCATTATTAGTCTGTTTGTAATATGTATTATAATATCGGTTGCCCTCCGTCCCCAAATGAAAATCATTACCCTTTCAACAGGTAGTTTTTCTAGGTGAAGATCTTTTTTTTTCCTCTATAACTCTTTATTCTGGTAGATTTTATATGTATTTTTTTCTTAAACTTCTTCATTCTGGTAGGTTTTATAAGTGAAGATCCTGAAACCAACCCTTTGCTGCTCTTCGTCCCCCTTACCTACAGCAATTAAGCTTTTTGAGGAAAACGCATTGCAAACAATCTGAGTAACGACATCTGAGTCATTTTTAGGTAGGTACTTGGTTCTAAACTGCTGAAAAGAATTTTAGAAATTGATTAGGATTTTAGTACTACCGGAGGTATTTAATGCGGAATAAACATAATTAAAAACGGGGGACAAAGAAAATATAGCCTCAAAAGTAGAAATTTGTATATTATTTGAGCTTTACTAATAATTCTTTTTATATATAAAAAAATTAAGCACAAATTAACCGGTTCAAATAGGAATTAGTTTCTGTCACACGTGTATCCTCAAAGTACCAATGATGGTGGGAAGGCAAACAACTTCTGGCATTCAAATTAATTTCATTTTTAATAACAATTAGGTCAATAAATTTTATTAATTTTAAAATACCTCCAGTCAATTCAATAAGAAGTCGTATTAATACACTACTAAAAGAATTTTTTACATGGAAATTCCAAAGCTAAAGGAGGTATTGGTTTAACGCGTTTTTTATACCGGGATACAGGATCGGTCATGCAAAAAAGCTATCACATTTGTATAAAAAGTCAATGCTAGCACGGGGTTATAGGAAACTGTGTGTTTTAGCTAAACTCGGTTCATCATTCAAACAAACAGGACTTTCTATACAAATGTGACAGTTTTGCATGACCGTTTGTATCTCAGTTTTTACTTTTATTTTTTGATCACACCTTGGGATGCCAGCTACAATAAGCACCTATAAGCTTACATACATTCCTGACCTTCCTGTTCTTCCTCACTTTGTCTATATCCCTTTTCTCTGAAACACACTCCCAAACAAAAACTTAACACCAATAAAAAAAATACTTTTTAAGTTTCAAAAATAAACAAAGGCAAAGTTCCTGGCTTTATTTTGTAAATATAAATACAAAATCCCATTCCTTATTTAAAAAAATCACTTGTCACGACGTGAGATCCTTTCATCCTGCCGAACACATGTGAGTAGGCCGCTTATTTTTTTTTTTTTCGAGAACATTACAATCAAAAGTATTCCCACTTGCTGCATATTTACTGACCACACTGCTATTGCTATACAGGTTGAGCTAAATAACAGATCACATAGGCAATGAGAGGGAAAGAGACAATTTTAATCCAAATGCTACTCAGGAAAACATGTCATCAATACCGCTTGTTTTGGGAGTTATTCTATGTTGCCTTATTTGTCATTTATTCGTAAACTCAGTAGGTAAGTATTGCCACTTTGTTAGTGTTTTTCTCAGACGAAAATTAACAGGATTTAGTCACAATTATATATCAACTTTAACCAACGTTAAAACTAGAGAAACTACTTTCATAAAGGTGTAAGTAATAGTTCTAGATATCCTAACTTATTATATCGAGTTAAAGTTAACTTAGAAGTTTGTTTGTACAACTACTGTTTCCCGAGTGTTTATGACATGTGATTGGTGCCAATTTCTGGTTTATAGAATTAAATTAACTTTATGAAAATGACTAATTGTGTCAACAAGGGAAACTTATTTTTCTTCTGTAAAAAGATAATGCTTTACCAATACATCTATGACTTTGAATCAAGGTTGTATTTGACTTATTACACCTGAAATATATTGTTATCTGCATTTTTGTGTGTTTAAATATGATTTTAAAACAATCTACTGTTTTGTTTATATGGATGATTTCTTACATTTGTTTGTTTTTGTGCCTGTTTTTTTGTGGGCTCCGTAACTTTTAAACGAAACGTGGAGATAATAATGTCAAATTTGGTCTACTTGAAAAATCCTGAAAATTCCCAAAGTTAAGTCGAGCATTAAGTAATCCTTTAAAAAGTGCGCTCTAAGGAAAAAAGATAATAGGGGTGAAGGTTAATATTTTGGTATAAGATTTACAATCCAAAGGAAACTCAATATATTATTGCAAGTCGTTTTTTAAGTAATTTAAAAATAATATTAGTATTTATCTACTTATACAGCGTGTCCAGGATAAGAAGGGCCAGTATGGACATATTTAAAATGACAAGAGATACGGTGGTTAAATAAAAATCAAAATTGAGGTTTTATATGCCTGTTTCGAAAGTTTTAAAATTTGGGGGTTTTCCGATTTGTTATATTTTTCCTTGGTGGTATTTTATTTTAAATGCGACTTTTCGTTTTCATGGAATCATTTTTAATATTCCTAACCAGTCCTATTTTTTAATATTAAAATTAAAAAGCCGATTTTAATACAACCCCCACATTGACATTTGGCCCTGATAGAAGCATGTATTTCTAAAAATAATTTAAAATAATGAAAAAAAAATAAAATAAAGCTTATGATCAAATTTAAATTTTCAAGAAGGTTGCAATTATTTTCTAATTATAAATAGCATCTTGTAACTAGTTTTCAATAAAACTACTTCCTGGGACTTCCAAGTGTCTTTATTTTTAACTGATACATGACGCTTCGGATGGTAACTGTATTCAACTGTTTTCAAGTGATAACTAAAACTACTCTAAAGAAACCAAGTACACAAAAAATGATAAAAATAAAGAAACCCTTTTGTGAACAATGATTTATTGCAGCAAAAAATATTTAACCCTGACAAGATTCTAGTACCACGCCACGTGCCACCTGTTTTATAGTAGAACAGAGGCGAAATAAGAGAATGTTTTTAAGTAGGTGATACGTGTTTTAGCAATGTATTTTTATTATTTATCTAAAAATATGTAATCAGGCTCTGTCCGAGGCTATGTTCATTCGAAAAGGTTGTTTTTAGTTTATCATTTTTTGTGTACTTTGCGGTATTGCTTTCAGAATGAATTAAATATGGACCGATCTATATCTTGTTACTAAATTCTGAAATATATTTGTCAACATTTTAGAAGTAATACTTTGGGAGACTTTTATAACCAATAACCGTCTCGATACTTCTGTTATAAAAGTTTTGTTTATAAATATAATTTTCGACCAAACCCCACAAAAAAAAGCTTAAAGAGTCATATCAGAAGATCGTTATGGTTATGGTGTTTTTAAATATATGCTTATGAGATATTTCTGGAAATAGTGCTGAAAGGTAATTTGTAACTGCTTTTGAATTAGTTGCACCATTTTGTTAAATCAACACACTTGCTAAATTTCATGAAAGGCAAATAACTTATCCAGGCATTCCTCCTAATTATTTTGAAATAAGTTTAGATAAAGTTCAGATATTAAATGATGATGGTAAAAAGACCCAATATCTTTGTTTCTAAAACTGTAGCTCACATAATAAATCCAAATCATTTTTGGTATTTTAACTCTTTGCATTAGAGTAGATTTTCATTAGACCAATAGTAAATTTATTTTATTCATTTTTTGTTACCATCTGCCACCGATATTATTTTTGTGAAAAAAATGTTTATCCTCCTAGTATTTTCTTGTGTATAGACTTTTGTTTTTCAATTCAATTTCTAATTTATAATAATTTATTTCATTTTTTTAATTAGTTATTCGTTTAATTATGATTTTACAAGAACAAAAAAAAAACTGGAAAGAAGGATTAGTGCGAAATAATTTAATATAAATATTGCCTGTAAATGTGCAATCTAATTAGGCGATGTTACCACACTTTTAATTTAGTTTTAAACCAGATTAATTATTTTTGGCAATGACTAGGTCAAGGCTAAGGCCAAAGCTAACTCTATTGTAACTAAGGCCGGATTTATTGAAGTTCGTAATTGCTATTAACTCAGTGGCGTACCCACAGGTATCGGAGCCCGAAGCGGAAATGTAAGTGGGGATTCCTATTATTTTGAGAAAAAAAAAGTGAGACCCCCTTACTTTACAGTACTTTACATAAAATTGTTTGACAACCAAAAAACAAAGGTCCTCACAGAAACACATAGCCGTTAAAAAAAAGGAATAACCGAGGGAATAACATTTTTTTTTCCACACAGTACGTTCATTTGAAACACCTGGTCCCGGGGTGGTCCACCTTCCCCTCGGTACGCTAGTGATTCTACTCTTTCCAGTCAATTTTGAGCCATTCAACCAAAAGCAAAGTGCTTAAGAAATCTATGTAAGGTTATGATTTAAATGCTTCAAAATCACCAAGGTGGGACCGTGGCTTTGGAAGCAAATAAATTATATAAAACGTATTTTTATTGACCAAGTAAATACGGTAAAACATTAATATTAAATTAAAATTAATTAGCTTTATCTCGACACTACATACTATACAACAAAAGTTTATTATTTTGTTACGAACTTTAGAAAAAAGTGTTTAGTTTATAGAATCGTATAAAGTTAGGATTATTTAATTTAGTTTGATAAGTTATTTGAATCATTTACCTTTGCTTTTCCAAGCTCTTACAACACTTTCGAAGGTTAATAGAAGTTATTTATTTGGGTACAGGCCAAGTCAGATTTAACAAAAAAAAAAAAAAACAAGAATTCATTTTTTTTTTAAATAAGCAACAAAAACTAAAAATCGACGTTTCGGTGGCAAGTCTGCCAACGTTGTCAAGATAAAACTGGATTATTGTCTAAAAAGTAGGAGCAACTCCTATTTTGATTAAATTTAGTATACGGGGTTTTTGGGGCGCTGATCACGAATCTGAATGAATTTTTTTTCGGAAACGTTTCGATCTAGAGAAATTCGTCGTTAAAGTTGAAATTCAAACTATCCTAGTTTCACTATATTCCGCTTTCTTTTGCACAAAATTTTTGATGTAACACTAAATTGGCAGACAATATTTTATGAACATTTAAAAAAACCTCTTTTTTGGTTATTTTACAAGTTTTTTTATTAAATTCCAAATCTTTTACTCCTAAAACGCTGCAACCATGCATACACCTATGTTTATAAATGATTGCAGACATGGCGACTTGATTTATAGTAAACCTTTTATATTTATAAAGAAAGGCAAAAAATCAACAAAACAACATGTTTTAAAAAGGTTTTTACTGGTAAATAAAATATTGTTTGCCAATTTAGTGTTATATCAGGAATTTTATGCAAAAGATGGGAAAATATAGTAAAAATAAGGATAATTTGAATTTTAACTTTGATGACGAATATTTTGAGATTGAAACGTTTCCAAAATTTTTGTTTCAGATTCGTGATCAGCGGCCCAAAATCCCCGTATACCAAATTTAGTCATAATCGGAGTTGCTTCCACTTTCTAGAAAATTACTTACCATAAAATTAAATACAAATAAAATTTAAAAATTAACTATTATTTAGGTTTTAAAAATTAAAATTTTAGCTTTATTTTTGGAGATTCTGAAAGTCGTTTGACATTAAATGTCAAATATATATTTTTTAATTTTCAAACATATTTGCCATTTAAAGTCAATCTCCTCAAAAATAAAGCTAAAATTTTAAAACCTCAAATACTAGTTAATATTTTAAATTTTTATTTTTTATATTATTACATTGTTTTTACCCGAGGTATTTTGGTACAATATTTTATAATATTTAAAAATATATTTAAACAAGTCATTTCGTGAAGGCATTTCCAAGTACATTCTTTCAAAAACAAATATTAAAAAGAGATATTTACATTGAGATATTTATTTATCATATTTAAACATTCTCTATTGCTTACGTTTAGCATTTTTTAACACGTTATTTACAAAGAAATTTGAATTTTTACATTAAAATATGCAAAAATTGTTGTCCGGACATTTATAGTTGTATCATTTTTTGTCATAAAATCCATTTTGAAATTTCGCACCTTTCGCCTTTCGAAAACGTTTCGTTCCCGAGAAATCAATTATTAAAGTTAAAAATCAATCTTACTTTATTTTTCCTTCTTTTTACACACAATTCTGGGTGTTAAGCTTAAGTGACACACAATATTTGATTTTCAATTTTTAAAACCCCATTTTTCAACGTATTTTACATTTTTTTGATATAAATTGCATAGCTTTACCATGGCCGATCCTGGCGCAGGTGCACTCGAATGAAGCGACACAAATTAGAGGGCGGCATTTAGGATATAAAGTTTTAAGCCTTTTTTTCTTTCAAAAATATTAACAATTTTTATGAAGAAAAAAATCAAGGTGGAATACTTCATTAAAGGACTTAGTAATGTATTGTGAAAGTCGGGACCTTTTTTTTGCTTTTCAAAAAAATTTATCTCAATTTACATTTTCTTTTTCTAGGGGCGACCAATAATTTTTTGCACCAAGGCGCAAGTCAGCCTAGGAACGCCTGCGAAAGGCGGAAATTTCTCTTTGTGCACGGGGTGACAAAGAAGACCCAGGAACGGCACTGAGCTTTACTTTCAATCGTTTTCAATCGCAGCAGGCTAATGTATTTTATAAACAATAGATTAAAACGATATTCGTCCTTACCTTAAAAATGGACATAAGAAAGCTAACAAAATCCTTCGCCATTAGTTAGTTATTTTTGCAAAGAAAACAGGTAATGTTGGTATAATAAAATCAACTGTTTACAACTTTAATTTCAAACAACCACTTATAACCAAACATTTTAAATTGGCACTAAACCCGTACACAAATAAAATAATACAGTTCTAACACGATTGGTAAAATCATAACAAAACTTAGTACACTGGTACATGAACGCGTAGGTAGAAACTTAAATAACTTAATTACTTAACCGTTGTGAAGTGATTAAACTAAGGTGCCCTCAATGCCCCCAAGACATACGGAATGACCTGAAGAATGACGTCCGCACCGAACGTAAACCTTTCTGCATCAAGACCAGAAACTAATATTGAAAGACATCGAAGATCCGACCGAACCGTACTTCTCGCGTCTGAAATAGGGTACCTACTACGTTGGGTACTAACAGTTTATAATTCAGTACTAAATATTTACTAGAAAAGTGACTCAAAATGGGATATTACTAATACATAAAAAATAATGTGCTTTATAGCCAGTTATACTGATTAAAACTGGGAGTTACTGATAAAGGCGACAAACAACTATGAGTAAATGTTTGCACATTTATTTGGTAATATGTTACAAGATGTAGGTACATATAGTTAAATCCACATTTAATTCATTCTAAAAGCAGTCGCAAAGTACACAAAAAAAAGATAAAGTAAGCAAACCTTTTCGAAACCACAAAGCCTTTGACAGAGCCCGATCACATATTTTTAGGTAAATATATTTGCAAAATAAAAACATTGCTGAAAACACGTATTACGCACTTAAAAAGCACCCTCTTATTTCGTCTCTGGCCTGCCATAAAACCTTTAGCTTGTGGTGTACTCGTCGGGTTTCGTTTATGCACATATTAACACCTTAAGCTTATTAACATTACTATATATTCTTAGACTAACAGTAATAATATTCTAGAAAGATATTTCTCTATGCTTGACCTAATATTTAAAAAATGACTAATAAAAGTCACAAACATTGCAGGCTTTCTTAGGACCTAAATTTAAATATTGCGCCAAAAAAGTCACATTGCTACGTCATGCGCAAAGCGAACCAATTTGGAATCGCTGTTGACCCTATCTTTTGTAATCCTCGTATCATGGGTATATTTAAGACCATATTTATTTCATTCTGAAAGCGATGCCGCCAAGTACACAAAAAATTATAAACTCTTTTGAGAACAATTATTTATTGCAGCAAAAATATTCAACCCGACGAGTACGCCACATGCCACAGTTTTATAGCAGGCCAGAGACGAAATAAGTGGGTGTTTTTTTAAGTACGTGATACGTGTTTTCGCCATGTTTTTTTTTTTAAATTTATCTAAAAAATATGTAATCAGGCTCTGTCAGAGGCTGATGTGCTTCTGAAAAGGTGTGTTTACTTTTAATCATTTTTTGTGTACCTGGCGGCATCGCTTTCAGAATGAAATAAATATGGTTTTAACTTTACATACCTATGTATTTTTAATCGCTGCTAATGTAATGTATAAACGTTATAGAATTAACTCTTTTAACTGCAATATTACTTGAATAGAATTTTCAGATCATTATTCTTTCTTATTTTTAATTTCCTAAAACTTGGTTCAGATTTTTATCATGTCCCTTTCATACAGTTTTCTATGGTGACATTTTTAATGATATAAAAAAATTAAAATGCAGGCTTTTATGCAAGATATATATTTGTAAATATGTATCTTACCAAAAACATAAATATGAAAAAGGTGAGCTAAGTTTAATATTAAAATTATGCTTGGCTGTGGCTTGCCACAAAAAAATGGAGATCTAAATGAGTGCCAAGTACTGTACAAAATTCAAATATGTATTTATAGGAACAAAAACAATATTATGAACAAGTATGAAACTCTATTTCTTTGTTTTATAAGATACCTATAACAATTTCTCTTTAGAATTGTAAGATTCTAAAGTAGGTTAGATTTGACTCTTAATGTGTCTTCATTACATCCGTCATTTTATATAGTTATTGAACTAATTTAAATATTTGTTTTAATTCCTGATAAAACTGGCCAAGTCAAATCTAACCTTCTTTAAGATCTCACATTTTTAAATAATATAATTGTTATAGGTATTCAATAAAACAAAATGAAATGTAACAATTTTTTTATAAATACATATTTGGATTCTTGAACAGAACTCTGGCTCACCTTTTTCAGATTTATGTTTTTGGTGGAATAAAATTACTGTAAATAAACATAGTTTTCTTTTCATGCTATAACATAAAAGATCCCAAGATTACTACACACTTACGAATGGTTACTTGGTAAGCAACGCCATTTTTATTATTTTCTTTTTTAATTAAACCCAAGACTAATACCATTGTATGAGACACATACACACACTTTATATACTGCAGATGCATCAAAAAGTGTACATACGAAATCTCATGTAATTTTAATGGGGTCACCATTGGCTCCCCAATTGCTTTGTGAAATTCCCATTGAAAGTTTATTGAAGGAGCACGCAAAATCTACGCACTATGGTAAAAACTTTAGATTTTGCCACCCGGTTAGCTCGCCGTTGCGAGTTAGCTCGCCGCTCTCAGCCGTTAAAAGCATTGTTACCTTATTATCGTCTCATATTTGTGACCAGCGATAAAAATGCCGAGCTTTGAGCGTGTCTTCTGCGTTAAGGTCAATATTCGAACATACAGGTTAGTGCACATTACTTATTAGCATGCAAATATCATACAGTTCGAGAATCCGATTAAAGTTACGAATTAGGATTAAGTTAAACTAAACTAGAGTAACAAATTTCAAGAACTTATGACATTTATGATATTTACATGCTTCAATAAATTATAATATTATAACAATAATTAATATCCTGGAAATAAACTTAAGACTTAAGAAAATTTTCAAATATTCCTCCATTGACTGCTAGACAATAACAGATGTTTATAAAATTGTCTTCTTACACATAGCATTTTTTAACTCATCCAGATTAGAGTAATTTTATCCTTGTATATCATGCTTTTAAATGGCCCCAGAGGAAGAAGTCCTTAAGGAAATATCAGAGACCTGGCTGCTTAATCTTTATGGTAATGTAGGCCACCAAACATTTCCATTAAAAGCACTGTGTAAATATTCCCGAACAGCCATCCATTTATAACAAATTTCCTATTCTTCCCTGAATACATCATTTAAAGTAAAATTGTTCTTCGAGTAGTTCCAAATAAAATTGCATTCAAATTTGATTAAGAAAAAAGTGAACTCAATAATATGTTGTCCGAAAATCCTCGCCCAAACATTTTTACTCTCTTGTAGATATTGCGTGTCCTCGTTTCGACAAATCTGTGTTGGTTTTCTTTGCTCTAGTATCGGTAATTTTGTGATTGGGTTCATTGTTTAACGTAAATGTGCACCATCAGAAACGACATACTTTAAAAATTCTGTCCATGTTTGCCCTTTCCATCATGTCAAAACCAAATTCCTGCTGTCGTATTTCATCCCCCATCCCTTGGGGCTTGATGTCTCTCAGATTTGTATGAAATGTATTTATGCCTTTTCAAAATCCGAGGCACTGTTGATTGATCTTTGCCTGTGATATCTTTGAAGTTTTCCTTGTACTTACCGTCCTCATTTTCTTCCACGTGCAATAAAATTTCAAAATCCCTATCATCTCCTTCATTTTCATCTCTTTGATACTCCCTAGCTTCACATCTGCAAGGATTTATCACTGTGCCTTTGGTCTCAAATTTTTGATAGTCCTACCTACTGTTGATTTTACGGGTATCGGTCTATTCGGATACTGAGCAGCGAACATGTCTGACACCTTTTGGTAACTATTTCCTTGATAGTACCATTTAATCATCAATACTTTTTCTTCAGTATGTATAACTCATGGTTAATCTTTTCGCTCTACGATTTTTTTGATAATAATAAAGCACTAAATTTTAAAAATGACAACGTTATGTCACGCTAACTGGTATTTTTATTGTTGTTCATAAATATGAGGCGATAATAATGTAACAATTTTTTAAAAATATTAGCATCTAGCAAACGGGTTAACCGAAAAATCTAAAAATTTTACCATTGACGTAGATTTGCATGCTCTTCAATAAACTTCAATAGAATTTTTCTCTAAAATAATTAGGGGAGCCAATAATTGACCCCATTAAAAATTACATGGGATTTCCTATGTCCCGCCCGGCGATGCATCACCCGGTATATGTAATTTATTACGTGTGAGGTTCTGTGTGCCGAGTTGGGTCATTATAAATGGTCCGACAAGGTGTCATAAAATTGACCCTAATAAAGTGTGCCGAGATGGGTATACACCCAGACATCGGACTCTAACTAGCGGGAGCCGGGCGACGCGACGGACCGACGCTATCGAAGTGTATGGAGTCTTATGGGGCTTTCACACGTTTAGAATCCGGAAAGTCGGCAAACTCAAAGGCTCCGTATATTTTTTATTACTCTGTTTAGCAAATCCCTTGTGTGAAACAAGAGTTAAAACCTGGAGTGTTCTCATTGTCGACTGATTAAGAAAGGGGAATGTACGCCTGGTATAGAATTAGCTGAAAATAATGTATTTTAATTTATTTTTTAAAGTGATTTTTGCTAAAAGTGTCCAATACTCCATCTGAGTAACGTACTCCCAGATGACGTATTTTGTCGAAAAAAAAAAAATATGTTTTTAAAATATTCAGGAAATAAATTGGCGATTAATAATTTTAAACTTCCATTATAATTGCCATTATAAATACCCTTGTTTATTAAATATTAAATACATATAACAAATCACAGTAATAAATCTTAAATACTAACAACTAGGACTTGATGAGGGGAATTCCTATCGATTTACCCACGGGAAATCCCTCAAGCTGCCCGTCCCCTTAAACAACCGGAAACCTTTAATCGTCTAATAAAACATTACAATACTTGCTTTTATTATTTTCTATACTTCAATCAGGGTTAATTTCTTACTCATCTTGTAAATATATAAAAGTTTAAAATTGATATTAAAATCCGGGTTTTAATTACGTAAATGGTGTGCGTAATTAGTGTATTCGTTGTTACTTTGTGGTTTCTAATTCTTTTAATAATAACTTGTCTCTCTGGCAATATAATACTTTGGGTCTGGCCACACAAAAACGCAACGAGCCTGACGCGACGCCGCGCCGTGCTACGCGCTGGTGAAATGTAGGGGGATGCAGTGCAAAAAGTTTTTCCTTCCTGTCAACCTTTTATCGCACGAACACATAATTGTGGTTAGTAAACACGGCCTGGTGTTTTTTTTTACTTTTGGTATTTTTATATATTTTTCTAATATTTAGGAAGTTTAACGTAAATAAGAAAAATATGTTGAATTTTTAATATTTCCTGAGTAGGATAAATTAGGGACAAAGCACACTAGGCGCTCAGATCTTGGTACGCTCACCGACCGGTCAAACATTTTACATGTTTTTTAAATAAACGACTCTGAATAACATTTAAATAGCATGTAAAATATTTGACCCGTCGGTGAGCGTACCAAGAGAAAAATTTACACATTTACACAGTCAGTGACGTACCGTTTTGTTGGAAATATTCATTCAGTTGCCTCTTGAGACGGCACTGGGCTTATTAAATGTAATTAAGTTAGTAATAAATTACCCCTTAATGTCATTATTATTATTGCCGAATTAAAACAAAATTGGGTAAAGAATAGTTGGGATATTATTATTTTCTTTTTAATTTTAACACATCTGTATCTCAAAAGTTAAGAGGTTTAGGACATATGTTTATATGAACTTTTCTTTTAAAATAAGCCAAGGAATCATACCTTGTATTTTTTTAACCATTAATTAAATTACATCTTGTATAATTCAAAATAAAAAGTTTAGTAAGGTGTAAATTTATGACTTGACTACTGGTACCAAATTTTTATATTATGCTCTCTTTCGTTTAAAAAGGACGATTTTGTTCATTTCCATTGTAGTTTCATATTATTTAGTATAAATGCGTCAAATACTTTGCTTGTTTGCTAATTTTTGCAACTTTATATAGTACTAAAACTTGTACGATAGTCTCACTGCGATAAACCGTGTAATAGACGAGCAGCTGTTTCCTTTGTCGTGTGCGCCAGGTGCAAGACTTGTTGATACGTTATGCAGCATCCGACAGACTGGTATTATACTACCAGATGTCTGCCAGCTGATAGAATAAGCAGCAGACACGTGCTTTGGTTTGTGATGGTAAACATAGCCAGATTTTTTTGGCGAAAGGCGAATTAATTCAAAATCCAAGTATCTATCATTTAAATCAGAACTAGCGACCTATTTGGGAAGTATTTTGTTATCTAGTTATTAGATTTTTTTTGTAAAGCATTAAATATCGAGATTTTTGAGAGTACCAGTAGTGCCACCATCTAAAAGGGTAATTAAAATTTTAATTTTAATATTTTGATGAGTTTTTCTCCCTAACCATACTATACGTGCGAAAGAGTTAGGTTTTTCTTTTGGCTTATTTATATTTTTGCAATAAAGCGCGTATTTTACATTATAGGGTACCTACCTAATATTTTAAGTGTAATTGCATGTTCGGCGAATGAACGTTAACGAAAAAAAAATAGAATAATGGGTTAAGTACTAATGGTATCCGGCAATTGGTTTCTTACAAGCTTTTGTAGTAACAATTTGTTGCATTATCAGTGAAGCACATTTAAATATTTTATATGGCATTTAGTGGTTTCCCCATTCGTCATTGAGCTTGGTTCTTCAATTAATATTCTTAACTCGAAACTTTTAAATTTTAAAAATTTGCTTTAGAGTTTTAAATAACAAACTTCTTTTCTACTGGCTGTTATCTAAACTTTGTTTCTGGCCCTCCAGTTTTCTTTTTAATCGTCGTATATCAGTTATATTAAATGGTCACTTTTGTAGCTTTTTGTATAACGGATATTATTGCTTCCACGATTAATTCCACCCATAGTTTTGCAGAGAATAGCAACGTTCATTCTAGTAGTCAGTTTTACCAGATAGCCTCTTAGCTTTATCAACCAGAACTAACTTAATTTGTTTGTATAACAAGTCCATGGGCGCCGGGAGGGAGTGCAAGGAGGTGCACTTGCACCCCTGGCATTTTGGCAAAATACGACCCATTTCCAACCTTAAATTTTCGATAAGCGAAATATCTTAAAATACCCGCGTAATTGGAATTGAAAAGAGCACATACGTACAGGGTAGCGCCTTATCGTTGACCTGGCAGGGTATAGCAGAAAAACTAATAGAAATTCGTTTTTGAGATATAGGGTGTTTTTTCAAATTTTGTCAATTAGGCCAGGCACTTATAACTCGCTTGATATAAGGGATAGAGAAAAAATGTAAACACGAAAGTTGTATTTATTTTTACGTAGAATTTAATGGCGAAACCTATATTTTTTCTATTAAATTTTATTTCTGGGTTATAACACTAGGGTAGTTTTTTTAATGGATCACCATGAATATTTGACCATCAGGCAAAGGATGTCCTTAAAAGAAGTAAGAAATACTACATTTTATATGTCTATCTCTTATGGTTTTGGAAATATGACCATCAAAATCTAAAACATAGTATCTAGATAATTTTTATTACACATAATATGTATGTATCTAATGCGAAAAGATTTGGAAGCTGATATATCCGAAACAATGGCTATATACTTCCGAAACTATGAAAAATTAAATTTACGGTTTTTAATGAGACCTTTCTGTTAATGATAAAATATACAGGGTGTTCCATTGAAAAACCCAACCTTGTATTTAAAAGTAAAATCAATGGAAAAAATGTAGGTACGCCACTAAATTCTGCGTGAAAATCTCTAAAAACTTTCGTATTTGCATTTTTTTGTTTCGAAAATCGAAATCAAAATTGTGCAATTAAATTTGTTCTATCTCTTTAAGTTCTTGTCATACCCTGCAAGGTCAACAAAAAGGAGCCACTCTGTATATACGTATATGAAAGAGTTCTTTTTCTCTGGTGATTTTTCTTTCTTTTCAATTTTTTATGTTCTTATAAAAAGAAGTAAAGTATTCTATGAACATGTGAAGTATAATATGAAAACGTACATTTCCTTACATGAAAATTTGTTTTGTTGTTTAAAATTGTTTTACGTTCATGTGAAATAAAGTGGTGTACCGCCCTAAAAGTGATCCTAAAGACGTCTATGATCAAGTCACACCCGTTTTAACATTAGGCCTATTCTTTTGAAACTTGATCAGTGATCAAACTGATAGTTATTATTCGTTTGAAACTTATGTGCTAACTTCATTCTGAATATTTATTAATATTTTAAATGACATTAGTCACGCAATTAAATCATTAGGATTACTGAACTGATAGAAGTGAAACTGATCATGTTTCAAAAGAATAAGTCCATTGTTTACACATTTTAGTAATGGCGCGGGCTTCTTTATTTACACATTCCCTAAAAATCCTGTGTCAGAAAATATCTCTTACTTTATTTGGTAATTGTCTAGAAAGTGGGAGCAACTCCGATTTTGACGAATTTTCTTTTCGGAAATGTTTTGTTCCCGACATATCCATCATTAAAGTGGGAAATAAAACTAAATCTTAGTTTTAGTATATCCCCCTTCTTTTTGCACACAATTCTTAATGTTTAACTAAATTGGCCCACAATTTTTAATTTTCAACTTTTAAAATCCCGTTTTCTATGTACTTTATACTATTTATCAAATACACTGCTCCAGGGCATCCATCATAACTAAATAAAAAAAATGGGTAAAATACGTAGGAAATGGCATTTTAAAAGGTAAAAATCAAACACGGTGTTTCACCTTAGCTTAAAATTAAGAATCGTGTGCAAAAAGAAGAAAAAATAAAACTTTGATGATGGATATCTCGAAAACAAAACATTTTCATTCACATTCGTGATTAGCGCGCCAAAAAATCCCAATAAGCCAAATTTCGTCAAAATTGGAGTTCTTCCAACTTTCTAGACAATTACCCTATCATTTGACACTGACACCCACAGTACGTTACTATGTTATTTTAGTTTTAAACATTTATGGATAAATGATGCTAATTTAAACTTGCTCTCGTAGTACCGGAAATGAAGCTCTAAAAAAGGTAAAACCTGACAAACCTTTGGTCCTGCATGAATTGACTTAAAATTTTAACAGCAGGTAGTAAATATTTCAAGGGTCAAAACCATATCGAACCGAAGGGCGCCAAAACCCCTAGGGTTGGATGCCACCCCCTAGGGGGTAATTTTTTTATTACGTTTTAACAACAAAAATCAATTGGAAAAGTGATTCTAAGCAAAAACGTTCTATACATTGTTTTTACAACACTAATATTTTTTAAGTTATTTGCGATTGAAAGTAACCATTTTTCGAGAAAAAATCGAACGTTTAATGGGTTTTCCGCTAATAATTCGAAAAGTATGCATTTAATCAAAAAATATGTACAAAGCAAAATTCTAGGTTTTAAAAAGACAAAAAGTTATCTTGTTATAATTTTTTTACGACTCAATACAAACTGAGATACGGATTGTTAACTGTTAGCTTTTTTTTCGTCAAATCCAAAATTAAATACATTCAAAGTCAAATAACGGGGAAATTCTGCATTTTTCGAGAAAAATGTAATAAACCTTTTCTAAAGTACATATGCCGACTTTTTTTTAATAAGACATTTTTAGATTAAAAATTGAGTTAGTTATGATAAAAATAAGGTCAGTAACTAATTTTTCTATGAAAAAATCAATAAAACAAACCATCCCCCTAATTAAAGTTGACCATTAATCTTTTACAATTCTCCTAAATTATGTATTGATATTACGTCTTAAAAGTTTTGGCAAATTAAAATGTTTAATTTCCAAAATAATATTTAGATTTTTATGCTCCGAAGTGGCCTATTTGAATTTTTATAAGAAAAATTGATTCGTTTTTTAACGCATCTCCTTTGTTTTTAATGATAAAAAGCGTTCTTTAAAGTTTTTTTAGGTTTTCTTAAGGGCTACAAGGCTCTGTAAGTAAAATTCCTTAATATCCTTGATATCTTGATAAATAATAGTCGACCGCTATTTTACATTATTTTTATTTAACTTGTTATCGCATGAGAATCTTATGGTTTTATTATATTAAATTATCTTTATAACACACTGTATAAGGGCTGTACAACTGTACAGAGCGTATTTCCTTGCATCCATATCAAATGCTGGCTTAAATTTTAAAGCACAACAAGTTTATGCTCATATAATCAAATGTGTGTTGTAACAGTCGGTATTTAACCAGAATGTCTTATTTATAAATCCACAGAAACACAAACACTGTTTAGTGCTGTTTGGTTTACATTGGATAAACTTACTTAAATTAAAATATACACGTATGCATACTTTAAAAATTTTGGAGAAAAAATAAATAAAGCAGTAACAATCTGGTAATTTCGGAAACACAGAAACATATGAACGTAGAGTAAGTTGCGCCCTTTAGTTAACTCATAAAAATTAACCTTGTGGGCAAGTTTTTAATTGCATGGATAGATACAGCGCATTAAGCGGAATTTATCAAAGCATTTTTAAACTGGCGGTGGAGCCCTATTCAGCCACAGTAAAAACTACAGAAACCGGTAATTTGATTGGTTTGAAGCGCTACAGGCGGTGCGGTGGTGCAAAACTAGTTAAACCTTTTTTTTAATTAGCTTTATTAGAGAATTTAAAAAAAAGATTTAACTAACAAGAACTAATCATGACCCCCCAAATGTGACAGTTTTGCCTGACCTTTAAAGCAATCAAATTACCGGTTTCTGTGCTTTTTACTGTAGTCTATTACTTTAAAATAAATGTAAACACCCCGGCGAAAAGTTTCATTACTATCTCGAGAAATGGTTCACCCTCAAGCTCCGCGCCTTTGTAAACCATACTTTTCTATTGACAGTAATGAAACACTTTTTGACCTCGGTGTGTATTGTACTATTATTCCACTACTGATACTGATGTCCAACAGAAAAACACCGTATGTGTATATTATAAGCCTATTTACATATGGTGTTTTGGCGTTGGAGAGCTGTATTGAAATATGCTAATCTAACAAGGCAATACCTAATAAGAATATCATATAAAATTCAGAAAATAAATACAAAGGTCTGTTAGCAGCCATTATTGTTATTTACAGTCGTTAAATTATTTTGACATTTCATAAGCTAGCTTTACAAGGCTCATGTACACATAAACGTGCCGTTGTAATGATAAATTAGTATTTTAAGACTTATACAGTTTAACAGCCACCCATTTTTCGTTTTATGGGTAATCAATGACAAGTGGTTAGTTAGATTTCATCAAAGGGTTCTTATAAAATGCGTACTTATACTCAGTTACTCATCGGTTCGACCGTACAAAGTAGGTTATAGTTCGAATGTAGGTACTCTAAAATTTAAACTACGAAATTCAGGCTTTGAAGAAAAATGGAGCCTTTGTTGTTATAACAACGAAAAACATACTTTTCTCAAGCAACAGCAGTAATAAAAACATAAAGATGATTGCAGAAGAAACAGCAAACCGTTTTTAAAATTCGTTCCATCGGATCTATCGGAATATGATGTGACGTAATTTGCCATTCAGAGCATAAATTCAGCGTAATTTTTATGGATAGACTTAAAAAGTTGCCCTATATTGGACTTTTTCACGGAAAAAGACCTTGATATTAAGTTTTATTATAGGTTTGTTCCAGCAGAATGTTGGAAACATGTTAGCAACAATCGTAAAGCGCAGAAATTGTTACAAACATTAGTCAGAAATGTTGGCAACAGTTTTCTACTGGAACGAAAAATAAACAAGACGTGCCTACTGCTTATACGTCAATACAAGAAAGGATATGTTAACGTTAAAAATTTGCAAACTTTTCAAACAGTTTCCAACATGTTTCCAACATCTTAAAACTACTGCTGGAACAACAAACAATTGTATAATGTTACAAACATTGGCACTGCTGGAACGACAAATTCAACGTACGCAGAATCCGAACGGTGGCAAACATTTCTGACAGCCTGTTGGAATAAACCTTATATTATTAAAAACGTAATTATATTGACTTTACTTGACAAACAAAGGTATGTTTAGGTATGTTTGTTATAATAGTAATATTTTGGTATAAAAAATTTGCATTGGGGTAAACTACCTGGTAGAAACCCTTGTATTTAGAGTGATTTTATTTAGGCCGCTTTCAGACGGGCGGCTTTTTGCAGTCGAAGTTGACTACAAAAATATCGGCGTTTTGTCGCCAATTTCGAATACAACTGTAGTTGTTTACTAACGTGTAGTCAGTCGACCGGATTGGCGACAATCAGCGGCAGAAGTTCGGTTGCAGTCGAAAAAACGCCCGTATGAAAAGGAATCGCTTTTTCCATGGTTGTTAAATGACAACTGCAAGTAGCGACAGTCAACAACAAACGATCGACTTTTTGCGGTCAACTTTGACTGCAAAAAGTCGACCGTCTGAAAGCGGCCTTATATATTAGCAGCTGCAACAGTATAAATACAGTCAATTTACTTGCTATGATAATTTGGAAATGCTACGCAATACAGATATTTAGTTATTATTAGACACATAAATGACAGCAGTTAGGGAATGTGTCATAAACAAGCAGGTAAAAGACAGTTATCTTTAGTGCTGAATGAAGACTATCTGTAAATAATCCACTACTGTTGGGTCCCCTAGCCATTCAAGTTTTAAATTTTTTGAAGACCAGAAAATAAGGTATTCTTTAAAAATACAAAATTAGTTTAAAAAACTTTTTGAGGACCAAAAAAATGGTTCCTCACCTTTTTAAAACATAAATTTTGGGATTAGGAATTTTTACTTTTAATTAGATGCAATAATGTACGTATATGTTTATTAAAATAAACTTATAATAATACTTACTAAAGTCGATTTTTTGTTAGAAAAAATATCTAGGGTCGTGTTAATAATAGAGTTGATAAAGAGACCCAAAATAACGTTATTATTTTCAAAAAACATATATATATATATATATATATATATATATATATATATATATATATATATATATATATATATATATATATATATATATAACCTTTTGCGAATAAACGTTTCCTATAACAAATAATTAAAAAAAAATATTTTCACAAAACATTATAGCCAAAATGTGAAACTAATTAAAAGCCTTACATAGTTTCTGAACTAAAACTAAATTACCTAGTTGGGTTAAATACTTTTTGCTATTTTATGAAGATAGATTAAACCCGTCAATTTTCTACAATTTGACATCTAACCTATAAATATTTAATTTTTGTAATTTTTAATCTAGAGGGCGAAGAATGCAAATGTTATGTCATTATACTTAAAACTTTAATTTATATTTAAATTAAAACAAAATATACCGGGTGTTTCATTTAAAACAAGACAGTTTAGGTCGTTTCCGGCTAAATGAGATGTAATAGAAAATAACTAAATTTGTGAAACAACGCACATTTATGTAATATCTCTATGTGCCAACTTTTTTTTGATAATTTAAAAAAATAAAAAAGTTATAGGAGAGAACCACTTGCTAGGGACGCCGGTATAAAGGTGAATTTACAGAACCGGTTTTAAAAACTAAAGACCATTAAAAAAAAAACAACTTTTTATGATAAGGCATCACTCGAACCCCCTTTTTATTATAACTTTTTGACGTTTGCGTAGTAAGTAAGGGGAGGGGATAACCCTGAAAAGTAAATTTTGACACAACGTGTGTGTCCCTAAAAATAAAAAAGAGGTGATTTTTTCAAAGTGTACAAATAACGAAAATATTTAGGGTGGCTTGTTTTAATTGGAATGCACTGTATGATTAAAAAAAAGTAAGAAACGCAACAACAAAATAATAAAATTGAACGCATCAAGTCAGCAGGTAGGCAAATGCGCCTGGCATCGGTATTAATAAAATTATTTGTGTTACGACAGGCCGTCGTCTACCGATGATACATCAAACACGTAACATACAACGTGCCAGACAAGGTAAATATGGAGTATTTATATTTACCACAAAAAACCCTTATATTAGCAACCTCCCGTGCTCAAATAATGCATATGTTGCGTAACATTAGGTGCATGCAATTTTAGGGCACGTCTTGCCGCAGTATTTTTGGTTTGTAGGGAGATAAGTAAATATTTTAATTTTTTTAACGCCACATAATCGTCCCGTTACTACTTACTTACTACAATTTAAAAATACGTCATTCGTGCTGTAACTCTTTTGTTTTTGTTTCAAATGTTTTTCTGATTAGATTATTGAATTCTACGAAAAAAAGTACATGAAATGGCTATATTCGTTTTCTTAAAAGTACAGGGAAGCTTAAAAATACGGCACTGTTTACTTTAAAATAAATGTACAAACCTCGGTGAAAAGTTTCGTTACTGTCTCGAGAAATGGTTCACCTTCGAGCTCCGAACCTCTATAAACCATACTTTTCTATTGACAGTAATGAAACACTTTTTATCTTGGTGTGTATTGTACTATTATTTCACTAATCTGCCGTCCAACAGAAAAACACCGTATGTGTATATTAGAAGCTTCTTCACATACGGTGTTTTTCCGTTGGAGGTCAGTATTGAAATATGCTAATCTGACAAGGCAATACCTAAAAAGAATATTATATAAAATTTAGGTAATAAATATAAAGGTCTGTTAGCAGCCATTATTGTTATTTACAGCTATTCTGGTAATAATATATTTTAACTTTTCATAAGCTAGCTTTACAAGGCTCATGTACACAGAAACTTGCCGTTTTAATGATAAATTAGTATTTTGAGACTTATACAGTTTAATAGCCATCCATTTTCCGTTTTATGGGTAACCAATGCCAAGTGGTTTTTATTTGCGGTGTTATTGCTTTTATTAGATCATTTTTGTGATATATGATACGGGCTTTATTACCGACGGATATAGATCTAGAGTGAGTTTACTGGCTTTTGTTGTGCTTCCAAATAATAATATATAACTAACCTTATTTTTATTTTAAACGGTTTATATATTAGCGTGACTATTTTTATAATAAAATTAATATTTAATAGAGTATTTGTTAAAAAAGTAATATATAAATATAACTTATATAATGTAAAATATGAACCTAACTATTATTAGATAATACTAGGTGAGGGTTCTTAGATACTGCATATTATGTTATTTATTATTTATAATAAAAATGTTGTTTATATATAAATATTTGTTAATCTATTAACTAAATGATAGCACAAGAAAATTTTGGTGTTCTCTTACGTAAATTATTATTTTTTGCTGTTTCTTTACTATTCCTTAGTACTCAAACCAATTTTCATTGAAATTGAGGAATTATTCGCTGATATATTGTAATTTAAAAAACAGTACTTGAAATTTTTGTTACACACACAATTAAAAAAAAATAAAATTTTAAAAACCGTTTCGGGGTATTGCTTTCAACCTACAAAGCTACCAAAATATGTTAATAGATACATTAAAATCAAATACTTGATTTTAAGTGGACCGCTTTAGAAATTTTAACTCAATGTAATATGTAAAAGTAGACTATGCGCCACTTTAACGAGACAGACGCCGCCGACGCCTGACGTCACGAAGCCACGAGGAATCTTGGGCGACGCCTATTTTAGGGATTGCGCATGCGTCAAGGAATCTTGTGCAAGGGCGTGGCCACGGCCTGTCATCTGTCAAATGTCAAATGCCACTTGTCACCTGTCATATCTCTGTCTATATTTACTGGGATGATCCAAATGAGCTTGTGGATAGATTAAGATTGTTAATGGCTAGCAAGAAAGTGGGTAATAATAACCACCAAAATGAGATTATGAGTATTATTGAAGAGTTAAAGGAAGCCGATATTATTGAATAAAAAGAGTTGATTTAGTAACATAACCTCATTTTCAAGATGACTCTCGAGAAATTCGGACGTAATTTAACTCATCCATATCATTTAGCAAAAAAGCTTAAAACAGAAGATGGTGTAAAGGATAAGCCCGAAAACAACTTGTATGGCTACATGAATATTATGTTGGTTTGCGAAAAGGGTTTGTCAAAACACCTTTATATAAATGGCACAAAATTTGATTACTACAGGTTTCCCATTACAAGTGGAATTATTGAATATGTTAATATCGATACACCTGTTAAAACGTATATAAACGCAACAGCATATGAAAAACCAAGCGATTTGTTACACCAGAAGTTGAATTTAAATGATTATATTTTATTTTTAGAAGATAAAATACGACTACGTACCAAAATACATGCTGAGTTTATAATTAAATATCCTATTTTATAAGGCATTATTCTAAGAATTATTTAGCAATATGGCAACAATGTATTTTTAATTTAAAAATAAATGCTTTACTGCAAACACTGCTTTTTATTTAGTTACCACTGTTTTTTACCGTTTATTATCTAACCGCAGCTATCTTTGTTATTATTGTCGTTTTGTATGCTTTGACCTTGGAACATACCCCTTGTAGTATGTTTAGTAAAATCTAGTCGGTTAAACCGCTCTCTAATTGGTTAAAAATTAAATGGCGTTACGTAAGATTACTAAATTTTCGAATGACAGATGGGCCCGCCACGCGTTTCTACCCTGTTCTTGGGCCCGACGAGCAGCGCGTTGGGCTTAAGCCGGGGGCTTGCGCGTTAGGTTTAACACACGTGCGTCGTTCGATAAGTGAGGTTATATTTGTCTCTGTTACGTCTTAAAGAATGCGTTGCATAAGATTCCTAAATTTTAAATGACAGGTTTGACGTTTGACAAGTTTGACCTTGAAATCATTGGCGAAACGTCGTCGAATATCCTTTTGCCAAGTTTCATTCTTCTAAGTCTACTAATAAGGACGCTATGATCGATTTTGTTATGGGGTTACCGTTCTAATCGCTAATTGATATCTCTCAACTATTTCTAAATAATTGTAGTGCCTTTATGGCTAAAGATGGCGGCGTGCGGTTTTCGCTATTCGATAGGTATGACGTAATACTATATTCAAAAAATTTAAACCGCTCTCCCATGATGAGTCATCAGGGTTAAATCTCGATTTTAGTCGATAGCGCCCGAACGGTGCGACCTGGGATTTTCGTGTTTACGCAAATCAATTTATGGTCTTAGCGAAAGTATCCTACGCATGGCGGCCATTTTGTAAGTCACGTGATTTTTGACATATGACAGGTGACAGATGACATTTGACAGATGACATTATGGTTTGACAGATAGTAGGGACCACGCCCTAAATTACACGTTGCGCAAGATTCCTAAATATTTAATGACGTCAGAGATTTTGAGATAATAAGCTCCTCCGGAGGATGGAGGATGGTGAACCGGCCTACTCTCCCTACTATGCGTATATCTTCATAATCCGCCATGTTTACACTCTATTGACCGAATAATTTTTGGTGAGGGCCTATTGGTCAGGAAAAATCACAGGTTTGCGAGATGACAGGTGACAAGTGGCATTTGAAATTTGACAGATGACAGGCCATGGCCACGCCCTTGCACAAGATTCCTTGACGCATGCGCAATCCCTAAAATAGGCGTCGGCCAAGATTCCTCGTGGCGTCGTGACGTCAGGCGTCGGCGGCGTCTGTCTCGTTAAAGTGGCGCATGGTCTACTTGTAAAGAAAGCATAAAAACTGTCAAACAGCGAAAAGTCAGAGAAACAGTCGTTATTAAAAAAAAAGTGTTTCCTAAAAATGAACAAGTTTGCATATTTGAATGTTATTTTTAATACAAAACATCATTTCGATGTTATGAAAAATCGAGGTACCTACTTTATTCGTGAGCAAAATTCATATTTTTTGACATACCTCGTATACCACTGCAAAAAAAAAAATATCTGAGGCACATTCAAAATCGACGCCCGGTAAAGACATGCGCAATAAGCAAGCTCATATCAAAACTGAACATAAGGAACAAATTTGTTTGGCGACGTCACAAAATGGGTAAATTATATCTCAAGGTTGTTGAATCTGATGACCCTCCAATTGTTGACAGATTCGCTTTTACTGATTCATTTCCCATAGTTTGTCAACAAGAAAAACGCATTAGCTTAATTGTAGCTAAATCAGGTTTCCTTTGCAACGCAGTATTTTGGAAAAAGTCCCGTAAGTCCAGTCCTGTCTAAATCGATTTGACCAAATTGGCAAACATAGAAAAATATATCTGCCTATTAGCCCTTCAAAAATGAAAAAGATAAGCGCAACAGATAAAAAGTTATTATTAGTTAAAAAGTGTGCAAGTTTAATTTGGCCCACCCTGTAGAACCGGATTATCTGCATCCGATAAATTCTAGGACGAAGGGCACAGTATTAGGTTCAATGCGATCCGTCCAATCGAATTCGATTTTTACGATAAACTCTTAGTCTATTTTTAAGCTTCCTCTTTTATAACTTTTCTGGAATAAATTGTTAGCTTTCAATTTGACTTTTGTGCAGGATTTACCCACTTTTCGATTATATGCACGGACCTGAAACTGAAACTGAAAAAAAAAAATTCTAACAATTTTATAAGTAAGTTTTTAGGTAAACTGTTTACCACATTTTTGGTAAACTATTTACCACATTTTTGAGACGCAACCATTGGCCCAGTTCTCGTCTGGCGTCTTATTAAGATTTTATTTTATTGCATTAAAATGATTTCTACCGAGTGCCAATGAACTTTTGTTTATAGATTTAAATCTTTGTATTGTAAGTAACTTAATACTGAATATTTCATTATTTTATTTCTTTTAAAGTAATAATAACTTTTTATATTGTGTAAGAGCAGAATAGTTCTTCATAATGTATAAAAGTTTTAATTTTCTTAAAATGTTAAATAAACTTTTTAATTTTATTCTGGAGAAAAGCCAAATAATATTTTGTTTAAATGTAATCTCCCAGAAAACAAATAAAACATAAAAAAAATGTATTTCTTATTTAAAAAAATGTAGTTCTAATAAAAATCTCATGCCCAAACTCACAAAACACTGATCAAAGTTGGAATAGATTTTAGCGTATACGAGGTATATGCAAATTAACAAATTTAGCATAAGAGAAAACCAATTCTATCTTTAAACATAAAACAAAATGTTATTTGAAAAACTTTTTAGAATTAAAAGTTATGCTCAAGTTTAAAAAAAGAACCTCCTGCTTAAAAATCGAAAATAAAACATCATACTTTTCCAACTTACCCCGTATAGCAGTTAGATCGAATTTGGGATTGTTTACCCTAGTGCAGTTTATTTTTGTAAAATTAATAAATATCTGTTAGTTTTAAAGCATTTAAATATATTTAAGTCACTTAAAAGCCTGGAACGTGAATTTATTATACTTTTTGTTTCAATTAGGCTAAAAATTAAAAGTTTCTTCAAATTATTGTTTAACGTTTTCGTCTTATCGAAAATTCCTCTACAGATTTTTAAATTTATTTTTATATTTTTGTTCTGTGTTAAGAATAATTCTTAAATTGATTTTTAAACTCTTGTAAAATTTTCTCATTTTTAAAAGATGGTTGGTAACAAAAATACAGGAAAGTAAATTAAAAAATCTGTAAAGGTGATTTCTATTAAACGAAAACGATATAAAACATTTAGTAGAACGAACTTTTCAAACATAATTATTGCTGTTAAGTTAATTTAACATGGGTAGAATAATAACATAATTAATAGACATAACCTTATCGTCTGGAAGTAAGAGGTGTTGTATGTAAAGCACTAGAGTAGGCATGTGTTTACTGAAATATATATAAATTTAACAGACTTAATGTCTGTTTTAAATGCAGTTACCAACAAAAAGTCCAACTATAAACCTAATTCATATGTGTAAAATATTTTAACAGCATTACGTAAGATTATTCTGCGTAATGAGCAAATTTTATGGGTTAAAGCCTATACTGATTTAGCTGGGAATAATTTGTATATTTTCTTGCTAAAGAAAGTGTTTGAAATGGTGTACCTGTGTATAGTTTAGGTTTAAGTAATGGCGGAAGTAATTTTGTAGAAATACACCTGCTAGGTAAATATTGGATCAAATACCAATTAAAAAAAAACATAAAAAAATAGATAGTCACGTCCCACGAATAAATTTTCGTGACCATTTCCTATAAAATTTACCATATATCGTATTCATGGCATTCTTAAAAAAATAGGGGGCTAGATGTCAAAAAGTAGAATGCAGTGTCATTGTGTGTAGGAATCACATTTTCTACACAAATTACGTAGTAAAAATATACCGGGTGTTGCAATTAAAATAAGAAAGTTATAATCATGTTTAGCTTAACAAGTAGTGATAGAGGCAATAAAATCCCTGAAATACCGCACATTTATATGATAGGTACTAGCCGACCCTTTCCTACTTCGTTGGGCATTAATTATACAGGGTGTTTCCTAATTGCGGCAAGAAAATCTAAGGGCATAGTCCTATGGTAATTTTATAAAAAAAAGTTTATATAAACATAGGTCCGGAAATGCTTTGCTTCTAAGATACAGGGTGTTAAACTAAAAAAAAAAATAAGTATTTATTAATATCTTAAATATGCCTTATCCGATTTAAATAAAATTTGACTGTGGTATTTGGTAACATAGAGAGTAAATTAAGCTCTTAACTTATTTTAATTTGTTAGACCAGTGGCGACGTGGGACGCATTTAGCTAATATAATGGACACAAAATGGACGCCACTGACTTAGTTGTAACTTTTATATTTTCCAAATGCATCACCTAAAAATACAACTTTTCTGTTTCTTCATATTTTTAAGTAGCTAGCTTAGTTTTCCAGAATAAAAATAAAATCCGTTAAACTGAACAATCCTGGATCATATAAAAAAAATTTGGGCATTTTTCCTTTTAAAAATAAAGTGATATAACTTCTTATCAGCAATTATGTAATAACAACAACAAATGTCTAATTAAACAACGTTTTTATCTAGTTTAACAAATTTTACCAAAAAAGTGTTTTAGAATTTTTAGGGATTTGAAAAGTTTAACACCCGGTATCTTAAGCATGAAAATTTAAGGACCCATGTTTATATAACCTTTTTTTCATAAAAATACCTCAGAAATACGCCCTTAAATTTTCTTACCGCAATAAAAAAACAGGCTGTATATTTTTTTCTAAACCTTTTGTTAATTAATTATAAAATAAGGCCTATAACATTTCTAAATCTGTTCAGTATTTCCGAAGATTAACCCTAACAAACTTTACCTCTTCATAATATTAGTAACTATATACTGCCGTCCTTAGTTTAAACGTCCTAACTACATTTTTTAAAAATGTTGACCCATATGCATATACTAGTTATTCTATGCGTTATTTATCTATTTTCCCAAGTAACAACGTCCTAACTTTATTGACACAAGACACAAAATGAGTGTATTCCTTTTACCTTGTAGAACCGTTCTCTGAACTGTCATTGGTCTCAAAAATGGTTCTACAACATAAAAAATGAAAAAAAAATTAAATAGAACACTTATGGTGTTGTTCCGGGTGGTTCTGGAGCATAATATCCATATATCTTATTATTAAAAATGCTAAATCTCAATTTTCTTAAATGGAACACTGTGTATTAGGTAATTCTTAGATTTTAGGAATAAAATTAAGGTAAGTTACTTCAGCGATTTCTATACCAAAAATGTAAGGTTTTTTAGATATTTAAGGTTTTTGAAAAATTCCAGACAAATATTTTTTTTTGATAATAAAAACTTTTGAATTTTAAACCAAACACCCAGAAATATTGGACTTTCCCAGACAATTGGGCCACCCTGTATGTAGATCAACATTTTTAAAAAATGTAATTAGGACGTTTTAACTAAGGACAGCAGTATATACCTAGGTACGGAATTTAATTTTGATATTTAAAAAAAACTAAAATAGTTTGGGGGTAAATTATCGGCTAAAGATACTCGGTATTTAAGGCATTTTTTTTCGGAATCTACTGAACCGATTTTAACGAACTAAAACATGTTAAAGAGAACAACTCCTTAAAATAAGGTATAACTCTTGACACACACCGTGTTCCAATCTCGCAGAGTAAAGATCTCTGAAGATGCCTCGTACAATCGATGGCGAAACGTCAGTTAACGATTTTAATTTGACGCGGTCCAAACCCAAGAACCAAGATTCGTCAGTTTACCAAGGCCGTGAAAGCTTCCGTTCTATGTTTCCTTGAGTAATTTTAAGACAAAAAGTTTACATAAACATGGGCTCGTAAATTCATTTTTGTTAAGGTACAGGGAAAAATTTAATAAAAATATAATAAAAATAAAAAAATTGTTTTTGGGTAATATCCTAAATACCATTTACACAATTTTGTTGTAACTTTGCGATGTTACTTATAGCCATCCAAACTAATCTGGAATTAACTTAACTAAATTGATCAGAGGCGTCTCGAGCGCACTTAAACAATTTTTTTAAACAAAAAATATAGGCCGCATAGATATTTTGTCTGCCATTTTTTTTCGTATGATGTTTGGTTTTCGAAAGAAAATAATCACTAGACCATACAAAAACATGTTTTCTATGAAATATGTTTTACAATTTTTTTTTATAAACAATTAGGTAGGTTACAAAATTTTGAACTTGTTTATAAAATTGGTAATGAAGGATTAACACCTTGGGTCTTGATAGAGGGTTTCTAGACAAAGCAACTTTATTAGTTTCGGAAATATGGCTATCCAAATTAGGTATTCAAATAATTTTTAGAGTTTCGCCATTTTGTAGTAGAAAAGGTATTTACTTTATATTCTAGGGTTATAAAGTACTCGTCAGGAGCTTTAAAATAATGTGCCACAAGATCCCCAATTTCAATTAATTATTTTTCCAAAGTGGCGCTTAATTCTTAGTTTGACGTTTATATCTGTCAATTCTTGCCAAAAATTTGGTGTTTGTTGTCCTAATAAACTCCATAAATTTTCATGAAAAAATACCGAACAATTTAGGTTAGGAGGGGGTCCTGACTTTAAACAAGCACTGTTTATTAGTGTATATGTATACATCTTTATACAAAGTGTAATTTAATTGATGGCTGAAAATAGAGGGTGTGGTTCCTTATCTTATTTTAAGAAGAAAAGTTAATATAAACATATGTCCTAAATTTCTTAACTTTTAAGATACAGAGTTTAATAGTTTCAAAAAAAAAAAAAAAAAAATCTATGACTAATCGGAATGAACCTAATACTGTGCCCTTCGTTCTAGAATTTATCGCATGCAGATAGTCCGGTTTTATCTTTTAAATTTGACAAAGGAAAGTATATACAATGACAAGGAGAGTAAACAAATAAAAATAAACTTCTAACCTTATTTTTGTGGTATTCTTCCAATTAATTTCAAAAATAAGATAACATAATAACGCAAACCACTAAAGAAACACTGTCACACTATTTAAGCAAACATCTAAGCTAATTTTATTTCCCACCATTTCGTTTTACACTTGTCAACTGTTTTACTTAACTGTCATTTTCAAACCTTTTCAAATAAAAATATTGCTTTAATGCCTCTTAATTTTCTTCCGTATCTTTTTTAGTTTAAAAGAAAAAAAATCACTTAATTGCATATTTTTAGATCACAAAAGAAGTATTGCGGGATCTTTTTCTTTTAAAAATTAGGTTTTATAATTTTTAATTAGCAAATATGTAACAAAAATAATTAATACTTATTTAAATAAGGTTTATACCCAGTATTGCAGTTTTTACTAAAATTTTAACTCCCTGTATGTCAAAAGTATATGGTAATTTTATAAAAAAAAGTTTATATAAACATAGGTCCGGAAATGCTTTGCTTCTAAGATACAGGGTGTTAAACTAAAAAAAAATAGGTATTTATTAATATCTTAAATATGCCTTATCCGATTTAAATAAAATTTGACTGTGGTATTTGGTAACATAGAGAGTAAATTAAGCTCTTAACTTATTTTAATTTGTTAGACCAGTGGCGACGTGGGACGCATCTTAGCTAATATAATGGACACAAAATGGACGCCACTGACTTAGTTGTAACTTTTATATTTTCCAAATGCATCACCTAAAAATAAACAACTTTTCTGTTTCTTCATATTTTTAAGTAGCTAGCTTAGTTTTCCAGAATAAAAATAAAATCCGTTAAACTGAACAATCCTGGATCATACAAAAAAAATTTGGGCATTTTTCCTTTTAAAAATAAAGTGATATAACTTCTTATCAGCAATTATGTAATAACAACAACAAATGTCTAATTAAACAACGTTTTTATCTAGTTTAACAAATTTTACCAAAAAAGTGTTTTAGAATTTTTAGGGATTTGAAAAGTTTAACACCCGGTATCTTAAGCATGAAAATTTAAGGACCCATGTTTATATAACCTTTTTTCATAAAAATATCTCAGAAATACGCCCTTAAATTTTCTTACCGCAATAAAAAAACAGGCTGTATATTTTTTTCTAAACCTTTTGTTAATTAATTATAAAATAAGGCCTATAACATTTCTAAATCTGTTCAGTATTTCCGAAGATTAACCCTAACAAACTTTACCTCTTCATAATATTAGTAACTATATACTGCCGTCCTTAGTTTAAACGTCCTAACTACATTTTTTAAAAATGTTGACCCATATGCATATACTAGTTATTCTATGTATTATTTATCTATTTTCCCAAGTAACAACGTCCTAACTTTATTGACACAAGACACAAAATGAGTGTATTCCTTTTACCTTGTAGAACCGTTCTCTGAACTGTCATTGGTCTCAAAAATGGTTCTACAACATAAAAAATTGAAAAAAAAATTAAATAGAACACTTATGGTGTTGTTCCGGGTGGTTCTGGAGCATAATATACATATATCTTATTATTAAAAATGCTAAATCTCAATTTTCTTAAATGGAACACTGTGTATTAGGTAATTCTTAGATTTTAGGAATAAAATTAAGGTGAGTTACTTCAGCGATTTCTATACCAAAAATGTAGGGTTTTTTAGATATTTAAGGTTTTTGAAAAATTCCAGACAAATATTTTTTTTTGATAATAAAAACTTTTGAATTTTAAACCAAACACCCAGAAATATTGGACTTTCCCAGACAATTGGGCCACCCTGTATGTAGATCAACATTTTTAAAAAATGTAATTAGGACGTTTTAACTAAGGACAGCAGTATATACCTAGGTACGGAATTTAATTTTGATATTTAAAAAAAACTAAAATAGTTTGGGGGTAAATTATCGGCTAAAGATACTCGGTATTTAAGGCATTTTTTTCGGAATCTACTGAACCGATTTTAACGAACTAAAACATGTTAAAGAGAACAACTCCTTAAAATAAGGTATAACTCTTGACACACACCGTGTTCCAATCTCGCAGAGTAAAGATCTCTGAAGATGCCTCGTACAATCGATGGCGAAACGTCAGTTAACGATTTTAATTTGACGCGGTCCAAACCCAAGAACCAAGATTCGTCAGTTTACCAAGGCCGTGAAAGCTTCCGTTCTATGTTTCCTTGAGTAATTTTAAGACAAAAAGTTTACATAAACATGGGCTCGTAAATTCATTTTTGTTAAGGTACAGGGAAAAATTTAATAAAAATATAATAAAAATAAAAAAATTGTTTTTGGGTAATATCCTAAATACCATTTACACAATTTTGTTGTAACTTTGCGATGTTACTTATAGCCATCCAAACTAATCTGGAATTAACTTAACTAAATTGATCAGAGGCGTCTCGAGCGCACTTAAACAATTTTTTTAAACAAAAAATATAGGCCGCATAGATATTTTGTCTGCCATTTTTTTTCGTATGATGTTTGGTTTTCGAAAGAAAATAATCACTAGACCATACAAAAACATGTTTTCTATGAAATATGTTTTACAATTTTTTTTTATAAACAATTAGGTAGGTTACAAAATTTTGAACTTGTTTATAAAATTGGTAATGAAGGATTAACACCTTGGGTCTTGATAGAGGGTTTCTAGACAAAGCAACTTTATTAGTTTCGGAAATATGGCTATCCAAATTAGGTATTCAAATAATTTTTAGAGTTTCGCCATTTTGTAGTAGAAAAGGTATTTACTTTATATTCTAGGGTTATAAAGTACTCGTCAGGAGCTTTAAAATAATGTGCCACAAGATCCCCAATTTCAATTAATTATTTTTCCAAAGTGGCGCTTAATTCTTAGTTTGACGTTTATATCTGTCAATTCTTGCCAAAAATTTGGTGTTTGTTGTCCTAATAAACTCCATAAATTTTCATGAAAAAATACCGAACAATTTAGGTTAGGAGGGGGTCCTGACTTTAAACAAGCACTGTTTATTAGTGTATATGTATACATCTTTATACAAAGTGTAATTTAATTGATGGCTGAAAATAGAGGGTGTGGTTCCTTATCTTATTTTAAGAAGAAAAGTTAATATAAACATATGTCCTAAATTTCTTAACTTTTAAGATACAGAGTTTAATAGTTTCAAAAAAAAAAAAAAAAAAATCTATGACTAATCGGAATGAACCTAATACTGTGCCCTTCGTTCTAGAATTTATCGCATGCAGATAGTCCGGTTTTATCTTTTAAATTTGACAAAGGAAAGTATATACAATGACAAGGAGAGTAAACAAATAAAAATAAACTTCTAACCTTATTTTTGTGGTATTCTTCCAATTAATTTCAAAAATAAGATAACATAATAACGCAAACCACTAAAGAAACACTGTCACACTATTTAAGCAAACATCTAAGCTAATTTTATTTCCCACCATTTCGTTTTACACTTGTCAACTGTTTTACTTAACTGTCATTTTCAAACCTTTTCCAAAACCGTGAATATCATACAAATATAACCGATCGGACTGAATTCAATTTAAATCGCTTAAAAACAGGATTTACTTATGGCGTTCAATCCAATCCCTTCCCAATCGGAAACGTGTATATCGCAATTTTTTGTCGAATTATGTTTTATCTGATCGGTTAAATTGGATTCAGTATAACGATGAACCCTTAGTCCATTTTTTTAAATATATTAACTACTTGTTAAACAATTTTGTTTTAATTTGGCAAATTTAATAATGACGTTAAGGGGTATTTTATCACTAACTTAATTTCATTTAATAAGTCCAGTGGCGTCTCCAGTGGTAACTGAAGGAATATTTCCAACACAAAAACGGTACGCCACTGATTGTGTAAATGTGTGTAAAATTTTTGTGCTTTTTTAGATTAAGCAAATAAAAATATTGCTTTAATGCCTCTTAATTTTCTTCCGTATCTTTTTTAGTTTAAAAGAAAAAAAATCACTTAATTGCATATTTTTAGATCACAAAAGAAGTATTGTGGGATCTTTTTCTTTTAAAAATTAGGTTTTATAATTTTTAATTAGCAAATATGTAACAAAAATAATTAATACTTATTTAAATAAGGTTTATACCCAGTATTGCAGTTTTTACTAAAATTTTAACTCCCTGTATGTCAAAAGTTAAGACGTTTAGGATATATGTTCATACAAACTTTTCTTTCTTAAATAGGCTAAGGAATCATACCCTGTATTTTCAGCCATCAATTAAATTACACCCTGTATGAACCAACTAGACCGGCTGCGAGTTTACTATTGTGCCCATTCTTTTATACATATATTTCTAGATTGTGGAACTTGCTGCACTTAAATTCCGTGTTAACATAACAAACTCACGTATTTAAATCTTCAGCCTTCATAGTCCAAAGGTAAAAAAACATGACTCTTATAGATTGGTGACAATATAATTTACTTTTATCAAAAAAAAAAAAAAAAATGTCATATCTCATTTAGAAGATATAAATTTCATTTTTAGTACAACATGCATTAAAGAAAGTTGCATGACAGGCAATATCTCGGAAAATTTTCATTATTGACGCAAAGTAAGGAAATTTAATAATATTTTGATGTTGACAATTTAAACTTTAAAATAATTTTAAAGCTGCTTTTGCAGTGTGAAATATTTCTCTAGTATATTTTCTTTCGCTGCAATTTTTTAATTTTTGTTAGTGTACTTTTTGATTTTTGATAACGGCTGTAACTTTTTTATCATGCAAGAAGTATACGGAGGCGGTAATTTGTAGTACTCGGCGATTTTTTTAAATATGTTGGTGATTTTTTAAAAACTTTAACCCTAAAATATCTTGGCACACTCAATAAAAAGTTAACCATTGATGCAAATATATTTATACAGGGTATTTCTTAAAACCTAACTAATATTAAACGAGCACTGAGAGAAATTTCTAGCAACCATAATTAAAGTTTTAATAATCATAACTAAATTATCTCAGTTAAATAGGGGACAGATAAGATCAGTTAATGCCATAATTAAAGTTGACTTTCTACTTCCAAATTAGTTACTATAACTAAGTCGGCTTAACCGAAAAATAACTGATATGTTAGCGACCATTATTTGGCATTGGTAGTGTGGTTATTAAAGTCGTCTAGTTACCGCTGTTAGTTCATGACATTATGATAATTATGTCATTTTACTTTTTACTGCTCTATGGACTTAGTTGTGACTGATATTCAATCTTATTATCAGTATTACTATATCAACATTATGATCAATATTGTAATGTTAATGGACTTAACTAAAGAGCTTTTGTATGGTTATAATTTTTAGAACTTAGGGTAATACCTAAGCTTTAATTAAAGTAGCAAAAAATGTGGCTTGCTGGAATATACAGGGTGTAGTTCTATCGCGCTTCCTTAGGGAGTTATTGAGGTTTAAAGTTAGAATAATAAAAATAGTATTTCATTAATAACTTTTGAACGGTTGTCACAATAATAATGATATTTAGGCATTTAAATTAACTCGTACCAATGCTTTCTTCCATAGGCAAATGATGCGCCGTAAGTCATAATTATACAGGGTGAGACGAATTTTTTCGTTTATTTCATGCATTTCTTACAGAGGTAAAAATATTATTTTGGTTTGACCGTAAATTTCTCTATCATTTTTGTACAAAAAAGGTATACTTTATTTAAATTGATACCTTGGACCGTTTTTCATATAAACGCATTTTAAATCCAGACATACCCCATTTTGTATGTAATAAAAATCCATTTTTTGAGAAAATTATTAAAATATGGTAAAATTTTTAAAAAACAGTCTTTATTTGTGTTATAAAGTTTCAAAGGCCCTTAAACACCATTTTTAATTTTTTTAAACCACATTTTAATATTTTCCTCAAAATTGATTTTTTTTGTTATATACAAAATAGGGGTATGTCTGGTTTTTAAAATGCGATTTTATGAAGAATGGTCCAAGATATCGATTTACATAAGGTATACCTTTTTGTACAAAAATGATGAAGGAATTAAACGGTCAAACCAAAATGTCAAATTTTTAATCTCTGTAAAATATGTATATAATAAACGAAAAAATTCGTCTTACCCTGTATAATTATGAATTGCTGCGCTATCATTTGCCTCTGGAAAAACACTGGTATGAGTTTATTTAAATGCCCAAATATAATTATTATTGAGCAACTGTTTAAAAGTTATAAATGAAATACATTTTTTTTATTCTAACTTTAAACGTCAAAAACTCCCTAAGAAAGCGCGATAGAACTTTTTTTTATATGAAGTACTAACATTATTTTGGCTCACTCTATCACTTCTACCATTTTTGACCTTACCTTTCGAGACACCCTGTATAAGCCTTAGTTATTGTAGTATATGGCTTTAGTTGCTTCAGCAAATAAGCTCTAGTTCCTGTAGCAAATTAAATTTATAAAATATATATGGTCAAGGGAGTATATGGAGAAGTATTAGGAATTAATATCTATAAATTTGTATGTATAGGTATGTATTACAAGATAAGTGTGATAAGTGGATGAGGTAGCTTTTTTTTGGCTTATTACTTTTCCCAACGCCATTTGACTGATAAACGAGTAAAAATATATATTTTTAAAAACCAAATATTTTATTCCGTTTTTCTATGTTTGTGGTTTGTTTTAGCGTTGTGCAGTTTAATAATGGCCAACAAACGTACTTTAACGGAATGGGGCTTTAATCAAAGTGCTATAAAAGCTTTTAAAACTAAGCATTAAAAGGATTTGCAACTTCCTCATTAATAATGGTAATTATTCATTCTTTTATTTTTGCGATTAAAATTGGGTTACTGGGCGAACCATTTCCTCTTCCGTGGCTGGGCGGGGTAAAACCATGGTAAAGTAAATGTCTAGAAATTAAAGTGGGTTCATTACGTTTTGCTTGACAAAATTTGAGCAGTTTCTGATTTTTTTATAAAATAGGCATTCTAAATAGCACATAAAAAAGCGAAATATTCACGTTTTGCAAAAATATAACTGTTAAATAATTGCCATTTATGACTGAACATTTAAAATTTTAAAAACTTGTGTCCGCAAAACCTATTGAACCTGCTTTAATTTCTGGACATTCACTTTACATCGTCTTTTACCATGGACTTATCCCGCCCAGCCACGGAACAGGAAAAGGTTCGCCCAGCACACAATTCACTTCGCGGTCCCGAAAGTTTGTTGATTCATAAATAAATAAAAAAACGATATTTTCTTGCTCCCTTGAAGGGTTTATGTCAGTAACTGCCTCTAGAACAAGTAAGTATTTTTTTAATCGAAAAATAAAAGAATAAATAATTACCAATATTAATTAAGAAGTTGCAAATCTTTTTAATGCTTACCTTTAAAAGCTTCTATAACACTTTGTTTAAAGCCCCATTCCTGTAAAGTACGTTTGTAGGCCGTTATAAAACTGCATAACGCTAAACCAAACCAAAAACATAGAAAAACGAAATAAAATATTTGGTTTTTAAATAAATTAAGATTTTTCACACGCGCCATTTTGGAATCAGTCAAATGGCGTCCGTAAAAACAAGAAAACCCACCCTACCCAAACCACACGAAGCACAAAACTGAAATACCAACAACGCCGTGCGCCTCTTTTGGAAGACTTTCCGTTGACGAGCGCTACCGAAGTATATCGATTTTTAACGATTCATATCTAGCTAAATGACTTAAGTTATGGTTACTAATGCGCCCACTTGTAATACCGGAATATCTGATAGTATTAGGAAGGTCTTTTTCTGCCTTTATTAATGGAAACTTTATTTGATGCATTTAATAAACACAAATAATAAACTTAATTACCACAATTAAACCGCAACATAATAGTAAATCTGGTAAGATTTTATTAACACGTAAATGGATTGTAACTAAACCAACTAGTTAGTGTTTTGCAGAAATTTATTAACAGTAATACCTTGGTTTCAGAAAGACAACTTTAATAGTTCTCGAAAGATCAATCTAATATCATAATTAAAAAAATAGCTATGTTACCTAAAAATAAAAGAATGGTTATTAACAAAGCAACTGAAAGGTAGTTTAATTAACTATTTTCTTTCAGTGAGGCTATGGGTCCATTTTGAAAACAAAAAGCTTCACACAAACAGATGTTCTAAAGATCTAATTTAAGATTTAATAACAGGGTGCTTAAATTTCAAAAAACATTGTGTGTGTGTAAGATCAAGCTTAAGTCGGCACTATTGCTAACTTCTATATTATTGGAGATACGAAGTCGGTTAAATTGGTTAATTTGTAGTTTCTAGTATATTTTCCGCTGATTAACGTGCTGCCAACGGAAAAACAATTAAACCTCGGGTTTTGAATTTATTGCAAGCAATGTAGTTTTTTAATATGGAACACCCTGTATTATATATCACCATTTAAAAAATTCATCAAAGATCTTTAAAAAAGTCCACATGTGATATATCCACTTTTTCATAGTTTTGAAAGCTAATTTTTCGTAAAATAACATTAATAATTTTTACAAAAATAATTTCCGGACTAAACAAAATCCCCATGTAATCTTGGAATCAACCCATCACAACAATCATCGTCATCAATAATGGTTTCCGTTACGACTTTAATATAAAGTAAACATTAACTAGACCCAATGCCGTATTATTGGCTGACTGCCTAGGGAGCCGTTGGATAAATAGGCGCCAGACAGGAAAATACCTGTTTTTTTTTGCTCTTTAATTTTATTTGTGGATAAGGCGCCGTAACCTAAAATAGGCGCCACACAGGGAAATACCTTTTTTTCTGGATAAGGCGCCGTAAGATAAAATAGGAGTCCCAACAAGTCCAGCCCAGGGCTCCCCAAAGAGTTAATATGGCTTTGACTAGACCCTATTTTTTGTTATTACAAACAGCTTTAGAATTTTGCCTTGATCTTAAAACATTGATTTTAGCATATCAATCCGTGCCGAAAAACCGTTGACTAATCAAATTCCATTTTTCTTGTAAAACTATTAAAAAGAGTCCTGTAGTCTAAGATCCAAATAGGAAGCAACCCAAACCTATTTGTTTACCAGATAAAAACTACTTTAATTAAATATAATATTTAAAAATGGTGTTGCTACAGGGCTGCCTAAGAAATTAGGGTAATGGCTATATTTAAATTTAAAAAAATAAGCTCAAAATATTTGGCACACTCTGTATATTGAAAATTTTTATTATTTTGTATATAGCTAAATTTTTCTCTCCAATTTTTAAATATAGCTGTGGAAAATTGTTTAAATTTGAAATTTTGAAAAATTATTGGAATTTTTTGATACATTGCGTATTTTTTAAACATACATATTATATTTATTAGCCTTATAGTAGGGAAGCCCACGATGCTAAATGGATATCTGAGCGTCATAGAAACTTATTGGGTTACAAATCATAGATGATAAAAAGAAAAAAAGATGTTAAAGAATGTATATCTTTTCATCGGTGGCAAAAGCGGCTATAAATTTTTAAATATGTTAATATATATGTTATTATACAGCTTGTGGAAATCGTTCGGATCGTACCGGATTATATATTTTGCGTAATCCTTCAATTATTTTCTTTAAACTAAAAAAAAAAGCCACGCTTGAAAATGTCAAATTGTCAGATTTGTGGAATATATACCGTTTACTCACCCTATCTTAATCTGACGCGCTCGACAATTTCTGATGGATATATTTTTGTTTTTTATAAATGGCCCTGTATACGGGGCACATCTTTGGTGGAGGTACTTAACCAGGTACAAGATAAACTGATCTGCCGCGCTGTAGTAAATCCCGAAATTCCCTGTTGGGCTCCCCGACCATTAATATGTATTTTAAAAAATAGGAATTGCCATTATACAGGGTGTGTCAAAAAATGTTAAGGTTATTTTTTTAATTTAAATGCTGACTATAATTATTTAGGCAACCCTGTAGCAATACCTATGTTTAAATACTACATTTAATAAAATATAGTTTTTATCCGGTAAACAGATGAGTGCAGGTCGCTTCCTATTCGGATCTTAGACTACTGGTATTTTCTGATCAAACCTATTTTTTGTGCGTTTAGGGTAGTTAAGTCTTACGATTTTAAGATGTATTTAGTTTTTCAGTCAGTTACTAAACTTTAATGTCAAAAAGTGCAGAGACACTTTTAAATTAAAAAAATACTTTTAAAAAATTACTAAGTTTACTAAGTAGTTGTTTCGGCAATAATGGTATAATTGTTACTAGACAGAACACTATTAGTTATGTAATCCCAGTAAATATGTACATAAGCGGTCAACTAATTAGAAATAATGTTTAGTCCAGTTTATGTGCAATTTAGCACTTTACCTTAATTTTTTAAATATTTAACTGTTATGATTTATTGCTATATGAACACGAACTTATGTATGCGTATTAACGATTAAGTTGTATTAACCATGTATGTAACATGTATATGTAAATATTAAAATGTTTAACAAGGTTCCAGAGTTTATAAAAAGTAAATTAATAATTATTACATATAATACCGCAACTTTCCAACAAGAAGGTAGAATTTATTTGTTATATTAGGTTAATTTTTTATGTACGTTCGTAAATATACATATTTTTAGTAAAGTAGGTCAGTCTTAAGCCGCGTCCAGACTTGCAACAATTCGCCAAACATCCGTCCAAACAACCTATTTGCGCCCTGCTTTAATGCAAAAACCGACAAGCTCTGAATCACCGCAGAATCATTCGCCAAGCCCTTGAAACGACGTGAATTCCGTCCACCACCACGCCTCGCTATGTGGAGCTGTGTGGCGCGCTATTCGGCGCGGCGAATTGTTGCAAGTCTGGACGCAGCATTATGTTTAATAAGATTTTTGTAAGTTTATACTTTTAAATGTTGGGTGTAATTCATAACAAAGTTAATTACAATCCATATAAAACAGTTTCTTGCTAACAGCTTAAATATTGTGAAAATCTTTAAAAATAACTGCCCGACCTAGAACCAAACAATTGGGATATGTTTTGTTTTTACACGAAGCAGATGAAGAATAGAGGCCAAATGGAACATATGTCTCCAAAAAATAATGTAAATTCTTGTAAATCTTAAAAAATCTTGGATTGGATCCACCCCAACCTATCGGATTAATATTTGAAAATGACATAAATCTTTTAATTTATGCAGAAATACTTTATATTGCTGCTTTTTGTTGCACTATCTGTTTAGCTACAACTTTTTTTTTCGCCCTTTCGGGGTCATCCCACCCAGGTCCGACGATCGCCCTCCTAGGTGGTGCACTGCAGCCTAAAGGCTTATTGTACCTTGACCCCTACTCCTTCCCATTCACACACCATTCATTCCATAACTTGGATGATTGCTGCTCGGTCCGTTCGTTCACCCCCGAGCAGAACACCGCGTGCCGTTGCCCAAAACCGAAAACGCCGGTCACCCATCCAAGTTATGGGCGCGCACTTCACTGCTTAACTCCGGTTATCGACGCTGCCGATACAGCCGGAGCAGCCACAAGCGCGCCTTAGCTACAACTTGGTAAGCTCTATAAGACCAAAAAAAAAAACACATTTATTTGGTTGGTTTAAACCAAAGACAATTTGAAACTATAATTGTCTTTGCTAAAACTTATTAAAGGTTTTACATTTAATTTTTTAAGCAGGGTTTACTTGGAGCTACAGCATTTCTATTTGCTTAATTCTAAAGTTACTATTCACCTACACTTTAAAGGTGGACATGCTACAATTGATGGAAAGAGCACAATCGAAAATTGAACAAAATTTTTAATGTCCCCTTTATACATGCAGCTCCTGCCGCTAGTACTTGCGCTTCTTGCTACCTCTGCTCCTGCCAGTTCTTTAAGCTCCGCTCAAATATCACTACTGAAAGGTGCACAAGCGACGTGTTTATAAATTTGCGCTGTCAACTTTCCTGCTCATTTCCGCCGAAATAAGCTGCATGTAAGAGGGTATCGGAAATCGGTAACGGAAAGGCATCCTTTAAAATTAATTAACACCAACAGTTTATATACTGTGCGCAGAAACGTGATTTTGGGGAGGAGGCAATAAAGTTGACATGTATACGTTTAAGCGACAACCTGAACTAACTTTTTTATTTTTGAACGTATAAAACAAATAAAAATACTATTTTGTTGGGTTAATTCTGTAGTATCCGTATTTTTCATCAGAATGCTCTTACGATGTACAGGGTACAACATTATTCTATCTCAAATGTTTTGGAAATATGGCAATTATTGCCGTGACATACCTATTTGAAATTTACTCGTATTCTTCAGATTTAGATGGCCATATTTCCGAAATAAATAAGAATAGATAAATCAAATAAAGTATTTTTTAAAACTCCTTGAAAGATATTTTTTTATTACTGATATAAAATACAGGGTAATCAATTTAAAAAAAAACCTTTTTTATTATCACCTAACCCAAAAATGACATGTTTATTTTGTACAATAAGGCCGACCGCACACATCCTACTTTTAATCGGACGATCGGACACGATTAACTAAAGGTTGACTGATTTATGATAAGTTTGATGTGACGTCCGATCCGAAATCGGATCGAATGTAGCGTCGTGGTCATAAAAACCTATATTTAGTCGACTTTCAGGTAATCGGATTTTAAAGTAGGATGTGTGCGGCCGGCCTAAAAAATTAAAAGGTTAAGTGGACTGTAAATTTAGACTTGACTACCAACTTATGCAGAGTATCTATATAAGTTCGAAGCATATGGATAACTCGACGGAAAACTTGATAAATAATTTTACGGAAAAAGAAAATGTTCTTTATAAAAAGTTCTGCATGACCTAAAACTCGAAGTGCAATTATGAGATATTATTTTTTTGCATTGGTATATAAAGTATATCAAAATATAGGAATTTTGCCCAAAAAGTAAGTACCTTTATTTTTCATATTATCGTATTTTTTTATGAAATGATGTTTAGACTTAAAAATAAGATTTTAATATGCAAACTTGTTGTTATGAAACACTTTTTCTTTAATTTTTATGGGATAACGCTGAAAATATAAATTTATACATCAGTGCATACTTATTTCGAAATGTTATAACTATGTAAAGAAAGCTTAAGAACTGTCAAAACAGTAACAGAAACGCTCGTTATCGCAGAAAAAATGTTATTTTTTTAAATAGACCATTTCCATATTTAAAAGCTAATTTAATCCTTAACTTCTTTTTTGTATAAAAACTTGCGAAATCATGAAAAATAAAGGAACCTCGTATACCCCTGCAGAAAATTAATATTTTTAATATTATAATTCCATTTTGGGTTAACATTAGACTTTGCAGAATTTTTATACTTACTGACTAATTTTTTCCGTAAAATTAATAATAAAAAAGTTTTCCATATGGTGCTTACTTAGGTAGATACGCTGTGTTAAAATTTTAGAAAAAAAAAAACTTTATATTAAACAACATTAAAATAAATTTACGAATACCTTACACTAAACATCAGCTAATTAGGTTCCTTGTATATTTCATTTTTTGCATCACATTATCATTATCCACCGTCATTCTTAACGAAAAAAAAAACACACTTATTATTACTACACTAAACCAAAAATAGTTTTTGAATAAACAAGATGCTGTTTGACAATTCTTTAACGTAACTCGTTAAATAAAAAAATTAGTTAGATAAAAAATTGTTTAACACATGTTTTTAAAAACAAGAACACAACACGCTTAAAGATACCGGAAAAGGAACCGGCTCATACACTGGGGTGTAAGACGACAGCTGCTCTATTTTTCAAAGGTATATGACCGACCTACGAACCGCAGTGTAACAAAGTCGGAGAGAGTGTCAGTTTCGGATATTTGTGAATACTCGACACTTTTCTAACACGGTCTGCTTGCACCTGTCTACTTTACATTTACATACATACATACGCGTAATGCACACATGAAATTAAAGCGGCGCCGGCACTATAGATTTTCACTTGGATAACATTGCTTAGTCTAATTCTGACTGAATCTCAAAGAGGACACAACAGTGGCGGGTGGCTAATGTTCATTTCAAATAATTTTAAAATAAAAAAGCTATTTTACAAAGAAAAAAATATATTTTATTCTTTTTTTATATACAGGGTGTCCGAAAGGGTGAGGTCAACAATGATAGGGGTGATAAAGTAAGCCAAAATAATGTTAGAACTTCATATAAAAAAGTTCTATAGCGCTTCGTTAGGGAGATATTGACCTTCAAAGTTGATATAACAAAAAAACTATTTTGGGCTACAGAATAACCGCATAATAATACTTTCTTCCATAGGTAAACGGCTGTTCAGTAAGTCGGAGTTATACAGGGTGTGACAATTATTTTAATTCAAAATTATTGTTTAATGTACACATTTTTAACATCGGTGACAAATTTGACATTGTGCTTTGGCCGTTTAATTTCTTAAATATTTTTGTGCAAAACAGGTAAACTTTATTTAAATCGATGTCTTGGTTCGTTTTTCATAAAATTGCATTTTAAATCCAGGTATACCAGCATTTTGTATGTAATAAAAAATTCCATTTTTATGATAAAATTATTAAAATGCGGTAAAATTATTAAAAATTGTGTTTGTTAGCCCATTTACCTTTATAATAGATTTAAAAACTGGTTTTAAGAATTTTACCGTATTTTAAAATTTTCAAAAAAAAGATTTTTTTACTTACTAAATGACTTAAAATGCGATTTTATGAAAAACGGTCCTAGATATCAATTTAAATAAAGTATACTTTTTTATACAAAATGATACAGGAATTAAGCGGTCAAAGCAAAATGTCGAATTAGTCACCAGTGTTAAAAATGTATAAATAATAAATGAAAAAAATTGTCGCACCCTGTATAATTCCGACTTACTGAGCAGCCGTTTATCTATTAAAACAAGAATTACTATCAGGTTATTTAGTAGCCCAAACATAATTGGTATTGTGGCAACAGTTTAAAAGTTATAATTAAAATTGTTTTTATACCAACTTTGAAGATCAATATTTTCCTAACAGAGCGCGATAGAACTTGTTTTTATAGTACAAACATTATTTTGGCTTACTTTATCACCTCTGTCATTTTTGACCTTACCTTTTCAGACACCCTGTATAATAAAAGCTTGTTTTAAACAAGTTTCTTTACTTTATTTTTTATTATTTTGAAGCTATTGCTGGACATTTTTTAGTCCGTTCATCTTATTGAACGCATAATTGTTACAAGGTCGTTTGCCGCTTAATTTCGAACAGTCTAGTTGTAACACGAATAAGCATTTGTGTCCGATTCCAAAAACTCCATTAAACCAAAAATTCAGACAGATTGTAGCAACGAAGTTTCGTATTCTCAGCAAGTCCGTTGATACCCATATTGTAAAAAAGCATAAAAAACTTTGTTTGCCCTATTGGATTTAGAGTGACGTCACTTAATATTTTAAATTACTCTCAGCACGCCCTTTTATTTAATACCCATATTGTAAAAGTACATTAAAATGATTAATCCGCCATCTTAGGTGTTCGGCCATGTTGCTTTTAGAATGACGTTACTTTATTTTTTGAGTTATTCTTAGCAAGCCTTTTAATTTGATATCCATATTGTTACCATTTTGGATGTTCCACCATGATGGATTTAGACTGACGTCACTTTATTCTTCAAGTAACTCTCAGCAAGCATTTTCATCTGATATCCATCCTGTAGAAATGCATCAAAACTAATTATTCCGCCATCTTGGATGTTCCGCTATGTTCGTTTTAAAATGACTATATTTTTCGAGTTACTCTTGGCAATCCCTTTCATTTTATACCTATATTGTAGAGGTGCATTAAAAATAACTAGTGCGCTATTTTTAGAAGTCCGTCATATTGGATTTGGAGTAAAGTCACTTTATTTTTCGAGTTACTCTCAGCACGCACTTTCATTTGAGAAGAGATTTGTGGGAGTGCATTAAAAATGGATGGTCCGCCACCTTTGGTGTTTTTGGCCATGTTGGATTTAGAATGACGTTACATAGCTATATAAACATGCATTATCGTCCAAACTAGACGTGTGTACAAAATGTCAGCTCAATCGATTAAAGATATATGCTTTAAAATTGAGTTGCAAGATTTCACCCGTACATACATACATACATACATATGTTACACCAAATTTGTGTAATTGACGATTTTATGTATTCGGAAAAATTTTGCTTAATTCTTGAAATAGGCAGTAGAGTTGCCGATTTTTAGTAATAGGCAAATATTTAAGTTAAAATTGCTTTTTTCACGAAATAGGCACAAAAATTGTTTTATTTTATTACCAACCTATATAATTTGTATTTTTTACATATTTTAATGAAAAATCGGAAACAAATAAAAATTTAATTGGTTTGCAAAACAAAATAAAAAATATGTCAACTTGTTTTATGTTTACCTATAAATTGTAACAATTTCGTCATAACATAACATAACCTTAAATTTGGCAAACTTGCTTTTAGTAGACTAGAGTAAATAGCACCGGAACCGGTAATTTGATTGATTGGAAACTCCACAGACGGTCATGCAAAACTGTCACATTGGAGGGGGGATCATGGTTAGTTCTGGCACAAATTATCAGAATACCCAGATGCGAAAGTGCGGCGAAATACGCTTACTTGTTTCTATGACCTTGAGAAAGAATAAATGGAAAATCTGCACCAATGCATGGATCGTAATATTTTTAATTTGTTAAAGGTTAAACCGCACCAAGGCGCTAAGGAGAGATTGACTTTTATAGTAATTAATTATGCAGCTATTTTTATGTGGGAAAAAAGGGACAAAAGAATAATACACTAATTGAAAATTTAAATATTTCTTTATTAAAAAAGATTACAATTTAAAAATTTTACCTATGTTTTGAAAGGTAAAATATTGTTAGCAGATGTCACGTTTAGATCAATTTGTAAAAAATGTCTATACCTGGTTGCACAAAACATTTTAACAAACGATTAAACCAATGGAGGTTAAAAATGTTTAACAAAAAAAAACGTTGTCTAAAAACTGCTTGTTAAATTAATTAAAGGTATTCCGTTTTACTAGCTAAATTGTTTATTAAAAAGTTTTGTGTAACTGGGGATTAAAACAGAATAATTGAAATCTGAGTAACAAAGCTTCTAAAGAAACTCCGACGCAATATTTTAAAGCAATGCAGATGTTGCCATAGTAATGGGAGTATGTTATTTTTTTAAATACTGAGGAAACAACTAATTTTTTTATTTAAAATATAGCCTTTCAAATGGCAGTGCAGCTATAAATAAAAAAATATTTTCCTTTCTCTAGACACATACTGAATTATATCAATAACTTTATAAATAAGTATTTTGTTGTAAAAACTTTGTATTAATGTTAAATAGTTAAAAAAACTTTTTAAAATTTATTTAATATTTACCTGATAGAATGGAATTTTTTTTGGAAGGTTCTCAGAATTGTCTGTATTTCTTAATAATAATGGCTTAAAAATATTGTTTGCACGGGAATGGTAAATAGACGTTTTATTGCGGATGACGAGAAAGAAATAAAATTATTTTTAAAATGATCTCCGCATAATTTATAATTTATCAGATTTTTTCGAAAAAATCCTCCCTTCCGGCAGACTTAAGCCAGCCTTTGCGCTAAAAATATAATTTCATTATAGAAAAACCATTCAAATAATTATTTACATTTTTTTATAAATAGAACTTACTACATTAAGAAAATACTTTTAATGCATTTTTATATTAAAAAGTATTATGGCTACGTGAACATTAATGTGCCCGATATTATCCATAGCCTGCACATCAACATGTATGGACCAATTAAAAAAACTTTACTATATAACAAAATATAACATTTATATTTACCTCAAGTGGTCCTTTGGGAATCTAAAAAGTGATTTTCCGCTCTCGGTACAGTATAAATATACACATTTATATCCCATATTAAACGGTAAAAAAATTTAAGAAGACACTATACTAAAACTTTAATAATAAAAAAATAATAAGTTCACAAACAGCTAAACACAATTAACTAACTTATGCTCACGTTCTATACCAATAAAAATATGGGACTAACTGAGACCTAGATGAGCATTGGGTCACGTACTAAATCGTGGGGTGTATATCCACCACGCAGTGGGTGGGACCATAGTGGTGAGCGATTTCAACGAACACGCTTAGTTTCGCATCTGGGTATTCTGATAATTTGTGGTTCTGGTTAGTTATGTATAGTTTGTTGGTTGCCAATTTCGCGTATTCGGCAAATATAATTGATAGTATTGAAGATATGCTCTATATTGGTTAGGCGGATTCATTTATTGGATGGTTTTTGTTGGGTACACGCCTGGAAAGAATGGGACCGCTTTGGTCATGGTCCCGGGGTATACGAGCTGACCCTTTTCAGCCCTATTGACCCTTATAAACTGGCCGGTCGCCTGAAACAAAATAAAAGAAAAACCCCCAAAAAACCTAAAAATTCTAATAAAAAACGTCGTTCCGGTGGCAAGTCTGCCACCGTTGTCAAGATTAAAAAATGAAAATAAAAAATTAACTAGTATTTAAATTAGAATGATAAAATTTAAGGCTTTTTAATACCGCAAACTGAAAATAGTTTGACATAATATGTGTCATGACACAACCAGGGAGCTAATTGAGGTCCTTAAAAATACCTTTAATATAATAACTAATAATGGGCTGATTGCTTGGCCAGCTAGATCACCGGAGAGCGCACCCCGATTTTTATCTATGGAAATACGCAAAAATGAGGTGTACGAGTTTTTTTCACCCGAAACTATACTGGGACTAGAGCACGGGGTACGAGATGTGTTTGCTTCCATCAACCAAAATACGTTACGCCGAGTAACCCGCAAGGCGTTTAAAAAATGCGAGAAATGTGTGGAAAATGGAGGAAGACATCTACTGGGATTTTATTTTTTTATTTACTGATACATTTTTGTTTTACAGTTGTGATTTATCATTATTAGGTTAAGGTAATATTATAAAGTATTAATTTTTGCAAAAAGCATATTTTTTTTTGTATAAGTTTTGAATTTCGCTCTCACAAAAGGACTATGGGGTAACAAGTTCATTACTAAGAATCTTAATTGTCCATGGTTAGGTTGATGCCGCTCCGGGTGCGTATCATTTTTTTTTTATGAAACGGGGCGGCCATTACGCAGTCTAGTCTAAGCCTACCATTAAATAAAAAAATTATCGTTTTTAGAGCTTAAGCAATCTGAAAACCTAGGTTTATTGTGTTACATCAATAAAAAGCTTCTAAAAATGTAAAAATCCAATATGGCATCCGTATAAAAATCCAAGGTTGAGTATATCTCAAAAAAAATAAAGTTAGAAAAATATTTTTACTTAAATTAAATTATTTCTAAAAAAGTGTTCCAATAATATAGTAATCTTAAAACCGTACAATTGGTAGCTACAGGCAAAAGTTAAAAATGCACCATTTTGGTATTTCTTAATTATTTGAAAAACCATAAAAGATAAATAAAATCTGAAATCGGATTTAATTTTGCAATAAATTGTCTAAAAATTTACCAATTTAACCAACACTGTAGTTTTAATAATTTCCGAGTTACCAATACATGTAGGCCCAATTTGGGACAAACTGTATTATATCACCATTAAATATCTTGAAAAAAAGGATAATCAAATATCACATTAATTGTATCTAACTTTATTAGTTTAGGAAATATTGCCATCTAAATCAGATATTTATGTAATAATTAAAGTACCGTCATTTTTAATAGTAGCAAAGACAATTCAAAGATGTCTTTTTTTATAGCTACTTTGTATGTGGTACTGTATTAAAATTTTTATGAAAAGAGAGACTGTACAGCTAAAATAATTTATTTGTCACTTTTATTTCGCAAAACGGCCTTCGGGTCAAATTAAGTTTGCCAGTTATGGATTTTAATATTACACGGAACAAAGCCGCAGGCAGACGAAAGCAATACGTAGTAAAGGGTAACAATAATTATATTTTAAAATATGTAAAAGGGAAAGCTTATAAAGTAAAGGAATTTAAATTTTGTATTTTAAGTTGTTGACAAAAGGTGTCAGTTTTAGTCATTTATATTTTTAGTTTGTTTTAATTATTGTTTAAACTTACACTAAAAAACACTACTAGCACCTTTTTTACTCACGTGAACTGAGACTTAATTAACTTTTTGTATAAATAATAAAGCTGGTTAATATATGAAGTATCACGTGTGCCAACTGTACGCGATTTGTATTAAATTGCCTCCAAAACAAACGTTTTAGATAATTGAAAATAGAACAACGTTTAATCAAATCTAATAAACCTTTTTCAACAACTAAAAACATAAATTTTTAATTATAAACCAATTGTTATTTTTATTGAATCTTTTATTGAACAAGGTAAATGCAAAATGGTCGAATTGGTGGGAAAGTGTCCATACGCTCTCGGTTAAGCTTACGCCGTATGCAATGCCGACAAAGTGTACACGCCGTAAAGTTGAGTTTTAATCGTTTTCCTAAAGTACTTTTATCGATACTAACAACTTCTTGTACTTTTCGTTTTGATTTTTCCTCTTTAATCAACTTTTAAGCTGTAATAATTTGTTCTTAAGTATTTATTTTACGATCAGGACATCTTTTTATTTTACTTTAATGAGGTAAGCATACGCATTTTAATACTGCGGACTTACACGCGTATACTTAGATTAGTTTGCATGGCCAACTGCAAATTGTTGGATGTCAATTATGAAAAATGGGGATTTTGTCGTTGTTTATCAAAATAAACCCATAATGATAATATTTTTAAAAAGCTTGTAAAAAAATATATTGTTTTTACTTATATAAAGGGTGTTCCATTTAAAAAACCAAACTTTAGTAAATATTTTATAAACAATAAAATTTAGAAAAATTTTAACATCGCCACCGCATTCTACGTAAAAGTTGTGTAAGAAACCGTTTTTACCTTTTTGATAAGTGAAAAGTTATCAGTCAACTGTGATACAAGGGGTATCTCATAATGCGATATCATCCTGTAGCTCAGAAACTAAAATGGCTATAAGGGCTTTGTTAATGTCATAATTTTTTTCACAAAAAGTAATGCACGTCCGGGAAAAACAGCAAGGTTCTATGTTTATTAATAACTGAGATACCCCGCAATTTCGTCGCAAATAAAACACCCTGTTCATACATAAAAAAATAAAGTCCTATAAGCAATAAAAAAGCTTTTAAATAAAAAGTTTAATAAAATCAAATAAAGAACTTGTGATGACCTTGGACTTGATAAAAGTGGAATATATGCGTATTTTAAGAGCCAATAGACTTTTTAAAATGGAAACTCCATTCATTTAACTTTTGTTATTAGTTAAATAAAAATATTTTATTTCTTATATTAGAATTTTTTTACACCTTGTAAAATAAGAGCAAGAAAAACTTTACACAACTTGGAATATCAATCATCTTTTCAAAAAGTTTTCCTACAAAACGGTTAACGCTTTTTGTTATTACATTTAAATTAAGTTTTTTTTTATTTCATGTATGTATTTTTGACAGAGCTGACAAATTTGACATTTTGCTTTAACAGTTTGATTTTTTAAAATCTTTTTTACAAAAAATATATGCTTTATTTAAATATCTTGTACCGCTTTAAAAAAGTCGCTTTTTAAATACAGACATACCAGCATTTTGTATGTTATAAAAATTCCATTTAATGGAAAAAGTTATTAAAAGATAATAAAATTGATAAAAACGGTGTTTGTAAGCCCCTTGAACTTTACAATATAAAAAAAATGTTCAATATTATCATATTTTAATGATTTTTTTAAGTAAATATATTTTTATTACTACCAAGATGCTGGTTTGCCTGTATTTAAAATGGAATTTTATGAAAAAGGATACAAGATATTAATTCAAATAAAGTATACCTTTATTGTAGAAAAAAGATAAAAGAATCAAGCGGTCAAAGCAAAATGTCAAATTTGTCCCTTTTGTCAATACAATACATACATAAAATTAAAAAAAATCTTCCCACCATGTATATGTTGTGTTAAGTATGCAACAAATGAAAAACTTTTTTCTTTGCAATTTTTCAAAAAAATTATTCTTTATAAAAGTTGGTGCATGGTCCGAAACTGTATTAGCAGTAGTAAGTTTTATTAAAAGTTAAATAATATACAGAGTACGTCAAAAAAAGCAAAAACCCCTTAGGAGAAAAGTGCCCTTATTTTTAAATATACAACAAAATGGTAAATAAAAAAGTTATTTGGAATCAAAAACTATGCGTAAATACCAATTTTTACCAATATTTAATAGGGCACCAAAATTATACAAATATGCTTTTTATTAAGGCAAATATACTATAAATAATAAAATGCGTATACAAATTCCTTATTTACCTTGTAAAATTTTTGTTTCAAATTTTAATGAAAGTGTTTAACAGATAAAAACAAAATTTAAAAATAAATAATTTAAAAACTTAAATAAAACGCCATGACTTCGTATTTAGACATAACTTTTAATTTTAAATAATTTCTCTGTTTAACATTTTTTTGCATTTTTAGAAATAAGGGTACTTTACTCCTAAACAGTTTTGAATCTTTTTGACCTACCCTGTATACCATAAAACTTTTAATAAAACTAAGAACTGCTAATACAGTTTCGGACCATGCACCAACTTTTATGAAGAATAAAATTTTGTGAGAAATTGCAAATAAAAAAGTTTTCCATTTGTTGCATACTTAATGAACCATACTGTATAATTCCGACTTACTGAACAGCCGCTTACCTATGGAAAGAAGCATTACTATGAGGCTTTTAGTTGCTCAAATATCACTGATAAGGTCCAACCCGAAATAATATAAGGTCATAAATCAATAGAGAATTATCGCAAGTTGCCTCTTTAACGACTTTAATCTATAAAGAAATAACTAATCTCTATAATACACCAACTAAAAATAAATTAAACAGTGTTAGAATCCAACATCACCGACGAAAGATATGTATTACTGTTGCGTAAATAAAAATTCGTCACCACATGACGTCACTGCGCGAACCAGACAAATTTAAGCTCGCTATAAATCCTATCTTCTTTATCTTTATATCATGGCTTGTACCAACACCCACTGAAATAAAAGGCCTTAGTGCTTCTCGTATGACGTCATCGATGTGGGCCGCGAAAGTTTAATCATATGAGGGGACACATACAGTAATACTGATGAAAACTATCAGCAGTTAACTTATTTTAAAGAAAGCTAATCATATGATAGACTTTTTGACAAATCCCAAATAGTTATGCTTGAGTTTTGGTTTAAAACTAAGTCACATACGTATAAGTGTAGTATTAAAATGCAGACTCTCAAGTCCCCTATACCTACCGCCAAAATTCAGGATATGTGTTTATATACAGGGTGGACCAGGTTTTTCGTTACAAACTTAGACAGTCGATAGGAAACGTTTTTTATGAAAAAAGTTCATATAAACATAGGTCCGAAAATGCTTTATTTCTAAGATACAGGGTGTTAAATATTAAAAAGAAAATCGGCTTTTTAATAATATCTTAAATATGCTCTATCCGATTTTAATAACATTTGGCTGTGGTATTTGTTAAAAGAAGAAGTTTATTCAGCCCTAAACTAATTTTAATTTATGTGACCAGATCAAAAACTCCCTATAATTTCTTTGAATTTTAAAATATTTACCTAATATAGAGCACAACATAGTGTTTTAGTGTTTGTTTAGGTTTCAGTTTAGGTATAATAGAAACAACATTAGGTATATTATAGAACACAGAAAATGAAAATACATTCAATTTTTAAGGTAACAGATTCCAAACTAAATAGGTATGTATTATAGAAACTATTTATTGCATGTATAGGTAAGTAGGTCATTTGGCTTACTTCATTAATGTTTCAAGTTTTCGTTTTTACTTCTTTTTTTTAAATGATCGTTATTTTTAGCAGAATAATTTTTTAAGAGGGTGTTGGAAATACTTTTGAGTATTATTTTTAAAACGTCTTTTGCATTATGATTAACGCATCCATCGAAATGTGAGACATGTTTTTGTTTTATACAATATTCCAAAATTAAGTGAATCATGAAAGATCTTTTATTATAAGTGTCTAGAAATATATCCTCAAATTCATTTATTAACTTATTAAATATTATGTATGTTACAGATACAATATTGACTACTCGTTCTTGGGGATATAAAAGTCCTCCACGATTTAATTTATTAATGAGATCAAAATTGTCCTCCACAATAAATTTCTCATCATACACCAAATTTTCCTTACAGCTGTCACATTTCAGTTTTTTTAATGTAATGTAGCAACAATAACCACCTAAATATGTAATTAATGGCAATACATCTTTGATATTTTGAAAGTGGCCATCATTAACTGAAATTTGGGACAATAAAGTTTCAATTTGGGAAAAGTCTTGTTGGCAGCAATTTTCATCTTGGTCATAATCAGGTAGCTCATAAAACTTATGAACATTAATAGGGCCATAACTGCGAGACTGAAGTGTTAATATTGATTGAATTCTAAGTCTCTTCTCTGTCTCATATAACTGTCGCACAGAAATATGATAATGACCACCTGCCATTTGCCTGTACTTACCAAATCTATCTTCAAGAGGGTCTGTTTGAAATTTCCCTAAGAGAACATAATCCATATTAAGTTCATCAAAACAGTATTTGGTAATTTCAAGCAACCCATGAAGGGTATGACTTAGTGCAGTTCGGGTTTGGGAAGTAAGAGTCTTTGAAAGACTGCTAGGTTGCCAGATATCAAGCCAACTTAACATTTTTTCTAAGAACTCGATCTTAGGATCTAACTCACTGTCCATCAGTTGTTTCTTTACAATAGGTTCCTGAAATATGTCACGTTTATGTTTGCCTTTGAATGGAGTTTTTACATTTACTATTTTCCACCATATCGTTATGATGTTTACAAAATCAGCAGTCTCTTGAGAGTGTGGTATACGAGTACCAAAATGTCTTAAAGCCTCTACTACAAAAGAGTTAAAAAATTTTAATTAAAAGTTTTACATTTTGTCGCTCTAAAGATGAAGGAAATAATGCTTTTAAGTTTAAAGAATAGCCAAACTTTAAAAGCTTGTCGTACTCCAGTTCATGTAATTTTTTAATCGCAGAGAAAGAGGCACATTTTTTTTCTGAAGTGTCAAAATCAGGAAAGTGAAACATTTGATCAGGCTTAGAGTTAATCCAGTTATTAAAAATACATTTGAGTAAGTGAACTGTGTCAAATAGGTAAAATAATGGTCTTTTATTATCTATTGGATGAGGGTAAACAATGCTAAGTTGGTCTGTAGTAGAAAAATGGCTCATTGCTTTTCCGTTAATAGCATTATTATCACTTATTGTGCAAAAACTACATACCCAATTTCCTCCAAATTTTCAATAATAGTTTTAATAAAATTAAAGAGTATTTGAGAATTCATTTTTGAGACGGGAGCTATATGAACTACCTCTTTAAAGCTGGAACACACATTTGAAATCATGAAAGTAACTGCCGAAGAAGCTAGAGAGTTATTATTATTGACTGCTGTACCAGCTATATTACCTCCCTTATAATCCATAAAAGGGTCAATGTGAATTTCATCGAAAAGCAGTATCACAAATCTCTCATGATCTTTCAGCAAACCAAACACATTTCGAGCATAGGTCAAAAACATATTTTTTCATCTATATGGGGATCAGTCATATGTTTATTACAAATACCCATTATAGTTTGTGGATGTGGTAAAATAAGGGACCCATAATCTCTTAAGTATTTATATGCGTGTGGACTAACTTGTACCCATAATTTCGAGTTATTGCAAATCACGTTGACAGTGCCGTAACCTAATAAAATGGGGAAAAATTTTTAGTAGTTTTTCTTTATTGTTTTGTGTTGTAGGCTTTTGTTTTACACAATTACAAGATACATTTAAAAAAGCAAGGTTTTAAGTATTTTTACTTCCAAAAACTTTTAGATTTTGTGGTCGGCAGCTGTTCGTTCATACGAACAGTTCCGAAGTTAAAATAAGACCAAAATAAGGCACGACCTAAAACCGACATATGTTAAATAAAGCCAGGCACTATCCTTATTAGGAAAGTCCTTATCCCACCATGCATCTGCGCAAGCTTAGATGTCAAAATAAGGCCGGTATTATTAGTGTCTGGCCCTATTTTACTGTGCAATCTTTCTCTAATATAAAAAGTCCAGCAATAAACTTATTCCTAATCATCGAGCAGTTGGGTTTTTGCAGAGACTACTCAATTTAGTCGAAATTTATTTTAAAATGTATTGATAACACTTAGGGTAGGGCGTGGCTAGTTGAGCATAGAGGTTAGTTGGGCAATCAAAATATTTCAAAAACTATCGACCGCAAGCGAAAGCATCAAATAGCATAAAGAAGGGGTTGCGCGAGAGGAACTCATCGTGCAACCACTAGTAGTGATGCGGCGATCGAGAAAAGTATCCGTGCGCATTGTTTATTTTGTGATTAAAAAGTAAAATAATTGCAAGCTGGAAAATTTTATCTGTGATAGTTAAATGTATTCCGTTCTTAATCAGGTAAGTGTTAATCTTAAGTAAATTTATTGCAGTTTTAATATGTATAAAGATTTTGGATATAATTCTAACCGGTTTTTTAATAAATTTACTTTTTCTTTAAAATTTCAGGTTGGGGTTAGTTGAGCTACAGTTGCCAAACTAACCCCACGGTTTTAAGTATATATTTTTATTTTTTAGGACACGGACTTACAACAGTAAGACTACTAGAGTCTCCTCAATATTTAAAAGAGGCTGCAACCCGAACTTTATACAAGCAACAAAGAAACGAGCTGACCTATCTAACTTATAAATTTTCTCTGGAAATAGTTCGAACTAACCCAGAGGCTGGACCAAGAAAAGCTGCAATTTTAACACATACAGAAGGCATTAAAAGAAAAGCAAAATAAAATTGCTTAAATATTTAAAAAACGAAGATGAATTGATAGATATTAAATCCAATAGTTAAGCTAAGCTAGGTGCGTTGCTGTTTTATTAACGAGATTTGTTGTTTTGTCACTATAAGATTATAAATATAAAAAGTAAATTGTCAAAATGTATTTTTATTGTAAACGTATCTAACATTCAAGCCATGATTTTACTATACTTTCTAAGTGCTCCACTAGCCCCATACCCTTGCTCAACTTACCTCACCTATGGGGTACGTTGGGCATACTTGCCTATCTACATTAAAATAGATGTAGCTCCTAAATTCGACTTATTAGGAAGAAATAACTATGTACACTATTAATAAGGGATAAATTGCTAATCCATCAGTATGCATTATAAGCCATTAAAACTTATTTTTGAGGAGCTATAACCTATCAAGTGAAAAATTGCTCAACTAGCCCCGCCCTACCCTACTTTATTAAATTTTATAATTATATACAAACAAGTTTTTTGAAATATTATTATTATATACAAACGAACAATAAATTTATCTTACCAAAATAAGCCCATTTAGAATATGAAACAATTTTACCTATTTAGATGTTTTAATACGGACTCAATCAGGACCTTGAATTATTTTAAGGGATAAACAGTTTTATTGCCTATGTCACACCTCGAATAATGGGAAGTAAAGATGGTCATCAGCTAATATGGGTTTATGGCTTTTTTATATTTAGTATACTATAGCAACAGTTCAAAATATGAATATTATTTCATATTTTGTTTAAAAATTTACAATATGTAGCCAAAGTAAACTATATTTGCGCCTGTGAAAAAAGACCACTGTGTTTATATAGTTATATTAAATTTTAAACAGCCCTAGAAAGAAAATATTATCTGTCGCTCCCAGGCATCAATTTACATACGTTACGACCAAAAAAAATCATTGAGAGATAATTACAGATACGTTTACATATTTTAAATGAAAAAACAAGTAAATTGGCTTAAAGCCGCGTCCAGATTTGCAATAATTCGCCGTGCCGCTCCACGCCGCATAGCGCGTACGTGGACGTGAACGGAATTCACGTCGTTTCAAGGGCTTGGCGAATGTTTCGCCAGTCATTCAATGAGTAGGTTTTTCGGCGTCAAAGGAGCGCGCAAACAGGTTGGTTAGTTTGGATGTATGTTTGGCAAATTGTTGTAAGTCAGGACGCGGCTTAAAATTCTGGTTTTACCTTGTAAACAAACTAAAGTTTGCTTCATGAATAATATAATATACAGGGTTATTAGAAAAAGGGTAGATTATCTCAGCAATTGTCAAATATAAATCGACCAAATTTTGTGCGAATAAGTAACTAAACATAAAGATTTCATAAATTATATTTGCAAGGTTGCCTAGTTTTCTCTGGGTTAGGGAATTTAGAAATTTTAAATGGAATACCCTAATTTTTATTATTGGAATCAATTACCTGTATCAATTTCATTCTAACCTGATATTATTGTTTTTTAATTCCTGTTAATTTCTAAGATATGGCATCATGCTTAGTTTAAAATTAATAAAAGAACAACTAGGTATGGTCAATTATCTCAAAAATGATCCAACTCAAATTAGTACAGAGGAAAAACTGAAAAAATCATAAATTGCAGTTTTTCGATGTTTCCAAGATTCTTTAAAAAGTCAAGGTAAGACAATAAGGAAATTTAAGTATTAAACATTGCAAATGCAATTTCTATGTTTAGAATGCCTGTTACTATTATTATTGTATTTTTAATTTTAATTATATTATATATTTTTTTAAGGCCTGAACAGTATCTGGATTTTCCAGATGTCTGCCATATTACTTAAGATATTATTATTATTAGGCGATTTTTTTTATCCTGCAAAAATGATCAAAATCAATTAGGAGATATTTAGTATTGCCAGGTTGCTCGCGATTTAATTTGCAACTATAGTAACAACTAAATTATTGTATGAAAAAAAACTGAATATTTTTACACTGCTGGAGTTTTTATCACGCTTTTAATATGGCTTCGAATCTATTAAAACCTATTTTAGTTAATTGAAACTAATTGAACCACGAACATATTCTCTGTGCAGGGTACTATTTTGTGAAAAGCAAGATCCCACCCAAAATGCCTTCAAGAAATGCTTTTTTGAGACGTCCTTTAAAAAATTTAATACCTTTGTACTTAAGACTCAGAACTGGCTCAAGTTAGGTACTTGGCGGTTTTTGAGGTTGTTAAGTTCAAGTTAAAGCCTTAAACACCTGGAGCTCAGGAACGCCAACGAACCTCATCTTCGTGGGACTCTCCCAAAATGCATGCAGGAAAGGAGAGAAACTCAGCGCCCGGGGGTTTTTGGGTCGCTATGTTTCACCTAAAAATAATATCAGTCATTTTATAGGGAACTGGGGCAACAGCTGGAATTGGGTAATTTACGGGAGGGTCAAGGGTTGTATTGGCAGCATTTTTTGCAAATAGTTCTGCCTTTGCTTTAGAAACAATTTCATCTTCCGCTTGTCGCACTTGAACTTGGCTTGTCAAGCTGCCGCGTGTCCAGATGATATAAACAAAGTCGTCAGTTTCTCAGCTACAGGGTGACATTAAAAAGATTGCATTATAAGGTATCCTTGTATCCTAATTGACTAACTTAAAAAGGTAAAACTGTATTCTACGTCTACATAGATTTTTACGTAGAACTGACTGAGGGTCAGAATTTTTCTAAATAAAATATATTTTTATTTTAGAAAAACCCAATGACGTACAATTTTATTGGAAATCATTATTTTTGTGTATTAAAAAATGTTGCTAAGAGCAATATTAAAGTTCCCCAAATTTCCAAAACTATCGTAATTAGTTTAAAATTATTTATAAAACACGCTTATTAGTTTAAGATTTTAACACCCTGTAGTTTACAAAGTAAGATATTTAGACATATATTTGTATAAAGTTTTTACTTATTTTTCAATACAAAATTACTTTCTAATGTTTGTCGGTAAAGTGTCTAGACATCCTGTATATTTGAAAACAGGAGAATTTTAATACTATTAAATTTCTAGTATATTCTCATACAAGATAATTTGCCGTAAAAATAATGTGGTTTTAAAAGTATATCTATGTTTGTCAATGGATTGACAAACATTGCAAAAGCACTCACAACTAACGGCTATTTTCTTTTTGCATCTTTTTGCCGAGGTTCAGTAATTAAATAGTAAACGTTTTATTTACTTTTTTAGTTACTAATTGCTTAATTTACATAGTTGTGTCCCGGGATAGGTGCTAGAAATGTAACAAAATTTTTAAATTTTAAAACAAAATTTTGGGAAAACTGGTCGCATGGTCCAAAACTAGTAAATTCTAAGAAGGCAACTACTTCTAAACAAAATTGTAAGTGTAAAGTAAATGTTGTAGAGAATTGTATTTTATGTCAAAATTTGAAGCATGAGAGTAACACAAAAGTAATGGTCAATTTTTTACATAACGGATTACCACTTAAATACTGGGCAAGAAGAAGCAACATTTAAAAGAAAATTGTTAATGCATATTGTAAAAAATTGACAAAAATACATTTTTCATTAAAATTCTTTAACCTTATATTTTGACATAAAATTTTATTCTCTAGAGTATTTACCTATACAATTTTATCCTATTTTTAAAAATAAAGTACTTTACTCCTGGTCACTTTTCATATTTTTTGTTATAACTCACCCAGTATATAAGAAATCGGAGTAAAATTTTTATTTCTCAGTTTTGGACCATGCGACCAGTTATCCCAAAAGAACGTGTAAAAATTCCAAAATTTTTGATCTATTTGTCAACTGGAAAAACCTATCCTTGGACACATTGTATATCATTAGCCGTACGAATATACAGGTTTGGATTGTGGGGAAAATTAGAGTCGCATTTCGAAAATGCATACAAGAAGTTAGAAAAACGATCCTTATTTTCCCCAAAAAATTGTGAATTTTGCTTAAAAGGAAAGAAACATTATTTTTACCCATCTCGAAAGTTTTTATAAAGAAAAGATGTTTACTGTTCGTAATAACGTTTAAATTTGCAACTGGTTTATTTTAAATATTAAAAAAAACTGTCATAACGAGCATTTTTGTATTTTTTTCCTGTTTTGACAGTTCTTACGTCTCCTTTACACTTTACATTTTAAAATAAGTATGCACTGATGTGCAAACTTAAATTTTACCGTTATAACACAAAAAATTAAATGAAAAGTTTTTCTTATAAATAGTCAAGTCTGCATGGGTATTTAAAATAAATTTTTAATCTCAAATAAAATTGTCTTCTTCTTAATAATAATTTTTGATAAATACCGGTACATTCTTTAAGGCAAAATTCATATTTGTTGAGGTACCTCGTATACCTGTGAAAAAAATTAATATCTGATAATTGCATTTTAGGTTTTAGACCATGCAAAACGTTTAATAATGAATAACTTTTTTCGTAAAACTAATACCAAAAAGTTTTCCATATGGTGCGAACTTAAGTAGATACGCTGTATAAACATATTTATGTGGGCCCAAGGTTCAGAAGCTTCCCAGATACAGAGTGCTAAGAATTAGTTCACGTAATAATAATTATTTAAGATTATAACGTATAGGCGTTGTGTCCGAAATGCAACAAATTTTGTTTTAAAAAGATATCATCGGTAGAGGTAATAATAGTAAATTTTTTGATAATCTTTAAATAGTAATGTTTGTCCTTTTTTTACTTTGTATAATTTAAAGCGCTATTTTAATTCATATTGTGGTTGTCTTTATTTAATCGTTCTTTTACTAATATTATTTACCAACAACAAAAGGCTCATTTAGACCCAACTTAATTAAATTTATAAAGTCCAGTGGCGTCTCGAGTGGCACATAAGCAAGTATTTCTGACCCAAATAATGTACGCAATTAATTTATTGTACAATTTTATTATTTTCTAATATTTAAAAAAATAAATATGCCTATAGCTAATTTTGTCGTGTCATATTTTTACGTAGCTTTTTTTTTCACCCTTTCGGGGTCATCCCACCCAGGTCCGACGACCGCCCCCTAGGTGGTGCACTGCAGCCTGAAGGCTTATTGTACCTTGACCCCTACTCCTTCCCATTCACACACCATTCATTTCATAACTTGGATGGTTGTTGCTCGGTCCGCATCCCCGAGCAGAACACCGTGTGCCGTTGCCCAAAATCCGCTAAATTACATATTTATGGACCATTAGGTCGTCCGTTATTTCCCAAATAGATTTTGTTTAGCGATTGCCCCCTGAACTTTTAGTTTATAGTCTTAAAAAATATTCAATATAAAAATGCAATGCGAATAAAATTCCTGATTACAACCATTCCGAAATCAAGTTGCTTTTCCTATTTAAATAACATGGGATTTTGGAATTTTTCCTTTTATTTTTTTCCTCAGAGGAAATTATAGATAAAAATCTACTAATTACATATTCTAATGCAAAATCTAAAGCTCCACAAAAAAGTTTTCTTACGAATTTTCGATAAAGTCAATCCTTTAAGAGATATTTACCGTCAAACGTTGAGTTAAGATTGAGTTGTTGCCATCCTCGGGAATTTAATAGTATACCGGCATTTTTAAATAAAACACTTTGTATATTACATCACCATTAAATAGATATGTTAAAAAGCTTTAAGAAAATATTGAATTTAATATATCTATCTCTTATGGTTTAAAAAATAGGGCCATTTAAATCTAAAAATTAGGTTAAATTTTCATTATATCTTCAGCTCTAAGTTATAAGCACTAAGTTTAGTGTCGAAGATAAAATAGACACTATATCTACTATTTTTTAGATTTGGATAGCCATATTTCCAAAACCATAAGAGATAGACATATTAAATGTGGTATTTTCTTAAAGCACTTTAAAATATACATTTAATGGTGATATAATATATTAAGTGTTTTATTTTAAAAATACCGGTTTACTATTAAATTTCTGAGGATGGCCACATCTCAATCTTAACTCAACGTTTGACGATACTTCAAAGAAGTGACCTAATCGAATATTTGAAGAATGTTTTTTTGTAGAACTTTAAATTTCCATCAGAATATGCAGTAGAGTAGAAAAAAATAAAGAAAACAGTCCAAAAATCCCATGTTATTTAAATTTCGGCATGCTTTAAATCAGGAATTAGGAGTATTTTTATATTGGATATATTTATAGGCGATAAACTAAAAGTTTAGGGATCGCCCCCTAAACTTTTAGTTTATCGCCGCTAAAAAAAATTGGGAAATAACGGACACCCATACACGAAAAATTAGGGGAGTTTTTTTCTTTTAAAATATAGGTGTACAATTTCCTATTAGCAATTATGTAACGACAACAACAAATACCTAATACAATACAGTTTATATCTAGTCTAAGTTATGTTATGTTTAAATGAATATTTTGGGTTTTTGCAAAGGTTTAAAACCAAGTGTCATAAGAACAAAAAAATTGGGGATCGTGTTTATATACCTATGGACAAATATATCTCATATGCTTGATTTTCTCCATAAGCTTCAATACAAAAATGCCCTAATTTAAATGGCCATATCTTTTTTAATTATTTGGTTATGAAGACAATTAAAAAAAATGGTAAAGAAAGTTGAAGCTATAACTTTGCCGTAACCGTTGTTATTTACTGTCTGTTAACAATATATCTTACAGGGTGATTAAATGTTTAAAAAAAATGATTAATTTATAATGTATCTGTATGATGTGCTGTTAAAAGAAAGTAATTAAATTTGTTTAAAACTTTTAATCACCCAAAAAAAAGGTAAAAGCCCCCAAAAAACCAAACAATTTAAAATAGGTAACTTAATACCAAAAATCGTCGTTTTGGTAGTAAATCTGCCACCGTTGTCAAAATAAAATTAAAAAAATAAAAAATAAAATAAAAATTAACTGTAATTTAGGATTCAAATTTTAACATTTTAGCTTCATGTAGTTTAAGGATATTCTGAAAAAACGTTTGACATTAAATGTCAAATTTCTTGTTGTGTAATAGTATCATAGTGACATATACTATATGAGCAAGCAGTTTTGGTATATCGGCCAGTAATAGAATAACAAAACAAGCACGATTAGTCACGCAGTTCTTTTTAGAGTTCTGTGGTCGCGCATGTTTACCACTGATCTCGATGGATTGCCAATGTTATAACCTGCGCGAAACAAAAGTTACATTTCATGGGCGAAAAAACCGGTTTGTGCGCAAGCCAGTTGAGGGTAAACGCACCCGGCGACAAGCAAACTATCCGCAATATCAGAAAGAAATTGTTGACGGCGTCCTGGTTTTCTGTTCGAAGTACGGTAGCTAATGAGCGTTACGGTCAGACCGCGGACAAAGGGTACGGGGTGCCGGTGTTTGTATTTTGCCACGGCTTTTAAGTGCACATGTTCGTCTACCCAATGCGCGCGGTCGTAAAAATCCGAAAAATGCTTCTTGCCACTGCGGATCTAAATGTAGGTTATCTATGATGTTTACTTGTCGGTATTTAGTTAGATTGTCTTTTTCCTCACATTGCCTATGTGTTATGTTATTTAGCTCAACCGGTATAACTGGTTGCTGGTATATTTATTATTTATAATACCAAAAACGTGATAAGTTAGTTGATTTTGAGCGCTGTAGTAAATCCCGAAATCCCCATCTTGGGCTCTCCCAATAAAATATTAAATTTTGTATTTTTATGATATTTACAATTTTTATTTATTTAAAAGATTTGTGGCACATGTCAGTTTCTATTCGTGATAAATTTAAACTTATCGATAAAGAAAGTATTTTCTGATTCATGAAAATAGGGGAGCCCACAAACCTTAATGGGGATTTACTTGAGCGTCATAAAGGCCTATTGGTTTTTATCTGTTGATTTAAATAACACATGGTTATCTTTGCTTGATGCTGAAGTGTCTTCAAAAAACTTAAAATCAACTAACTCATCACCTTTTTGTATTATAAATAATAAATACACCATCCACCAGTTATGTATGTCACTATGGCACTATTACACAACAAAAAAATTGACATTTAATGTCAAACGTTTTTTCAAAATATCCTTAAACTAAAGCAAAAATTTTAAACCTAAATAAGAGTTCATTTTAATTTTTTTAGTTTTATTAATTTTATCTTGACAACGGTGGCAGACTTGGTACCGAAACGTCGATTTTTAGTTTTTTAGTTACTTATTTTAAATTTTTGGGTTTTTGTTTATTTTTTGTTTTAGCAAAAACGATCTGATGTGTCGTGTACCCAAATAAATAACACCTATAGAATGTATTTTTAACAGTAAATAACAATGGTTAGGTCAAAGTTATAGCTTCACCTTTCTTTAACATTTTCCTTTTTAATTGTCTTAATATCCTAATTACGAGTATTAAAAGAGGTATGGCCATTGACATTAAAGCATTTTGTGCAAAACTTTTTTACATTGTTAGGTGGCAAATAAACCCTTTTTACCGTAAACCTAATGGGCGAAATGTGGCGTCATTTATTTAAAAACTACATAAATACACTTAAGTGTATACTACTTACAATAAGAATAAGTATACAGCTATACAGCGTGTCTTCGGAAGTTCGTACCAAGTTCTTACCTTCGGAAATTCTTACTTTTTATTAATTATTAACTTTACGAAAAAAAGTGCCCTTTCATAAAAAGTCCCGCTTGATGAGAAAATACATTTCTATTTCATTGTTTGTTCGATATACAGGGTGGCCTATAAAGACTTGTTTCCAAATTAAAATACAGGGTATTTCCTAACTACGGTACAAAACTTTAAAGTGCTTTCATTTTTTATAAATATCTTAAATACAAAGCCAGATAGGAAAAATATACGACACTAAAAAGTTGTATTTTTAGTTGTTTCATAGAAAACAATACAAAAACTACATAAAAAGTCGATGCCCACTGAGTTAGAGTTTTGCAAGCGGTTTATTACAATAAATAAACGTACCAAATTTCAACCAAATTGGTTGAAAAGGTATTTAAGGTATTTATAAAATACCGACTTTTTTAAAAACTGCCCTATATCTCAGAAACAAAGCAACTCCGGACATATGTTTAAAGAAAATTTTCATCATAAAATAACATAAGAAGTCACACTTTAAAGTTTCTTACCGTAGTTAGGAAAAACCCTGTCTATTAATTTGGAAACAAGTCTTTGTTGTACATCCAACATACAAATATTTTTGTAGAAATGTATTTTTCGTCAAGCAGGACTTTTTATGAAAAGGCACTTTTTTCGTAAAGTTAATTATTAGAAAGTTTCCCATTTGGTAAGAACTTCCGAAGACACGCTGTATTGTTACCAAATATTTAACTTGCTCGTAAACTTAATTAGTAAGTTTATGAAGGAAGGAAATTTGTGCCTGGATGGTAAATCCAAACACAAAATTTCCTTTGGTTAGCCCTTTATCTAAAACAAGTCGCATAGCCATGTTTGCAAGTTACTAGCAGTCTATAACTTCGGAAGATTTGTGGCACATGTCAGTTTCTATTCTTGATAAACTTTAAACTTATCGGTAAAGAGAGTATCTTCTGATTTATCAAAATAGTAGGGGAGCCCACGATCCTAAATATAGTTTACTGCCTTTTCATACGTAAGCGAAAGACAAGAATCCGGGCGACGGACCAACGCTTTCGAAGTGTATAGAGTTTTATATAAGACCTTTCACACGTTGAGAACGCGGGAAGTGGGCAAACTCAAAGGCTTCGTATCATTTTTTTATCACTCTGTCCGGCGAATCCGGCGTAATGTTAAAAGGCGCTTACTCGAGCGTCATGGAGACCTATTGGGTTGCAAAGCTTAGATGAAAATATTATACAGGGTGTCTGTAAAAGGTCTGTACCAAAAGCTACCACAAATTCCTTGGGCCAAAATATAGCGATCTTACGCAATTTACCTTGGTCCAGAAGTTAACCGTTTGGGAGATACAGGGTGTTAAAGTTTTAATTTTATTTGGGTTATTTTTAAATATTTCCTTAAAATTAAATATTTTTGGACTAAATTTGGTATTGGGAGATTTTTTAGGGTTAGAAATCCAAAGCTGCCCATATTTTTTCCATAAAATGTAGGAGCCACCTGCAGTCTTTTGCTTTTTTTAAAATACCATAAATTTTTGGTGCCTTGGTATAATATGACTTTAATAAAAAAAAATTCCTATAATTTTTGTCCAAAAATGGTATACTTGGTAAATATCGATACGAGCAACCGCTTATGAGATATTTCAGAACTAACGGTTAGTGTCAACATGCCATTTCATCTTTACATAATTTTGATTTCAATAATGTGTCCGTTTTATATTCTGAAAAAAACAAATCAAAACGACTTATAATCGAGTTTCTTTATATACATAGTTTTGCTAATAATGTCAACATAAAAAGCGATTCTGACAATGCCATTTCACAATATTTCTATGTAATTTAATCCTTTTTTCACTTTTCATGGGGCCTTTTGTTTTATTTTTTCATCTTTACTCTTTACTATATCTTGCAGTTACCGTTCCTGTTATTTCATAATTTTCTAATTATCATGTTTCTGTTTTTTGAAGGATGCGTTTTCTTTTATTTACTATACCAACTTCCTACAACAATTTAAAGATGGCACTTATAGTTTTACTTCCTTACATTTATTAACATATTTCTTAGGACTTGATGCCACAAAAACATTTTAGTATGTATGTTAAAGGATAAAACTTTTGTTGTTTAAATGAGAGAATTTTTCGGTATTTTTTAACATTCCATATTATGTGTCCTTCTAGAGATTTAAATATTTCATTCTTTATTATATAATTACAATTTATGGTAAGTACCAATATCTCTGTATCCCCTTCATAATATTATTTTTCAAATTTCTATATAAAAAAATATTAAACAAACTTTTAATTACCTCTGTACATTAACTCTTTGAATTGTTTTGTATGTTTCGTTTTATACCTCTGTTTTTAATTTATTACATGTGACAATTTTTTACAAAAAAATTACAAGTATTTTTTCATTTTAGGCTTGATAATGCCTCAAAAGAGAGGCGAAACGTCGCCAAGATAATTTTTTTGATATTTTACATTTTATGGTCTTTTATTGGGAACATTGTTAAAGTTGTCATTTTTAAACTATTAAAAATTTGATATATAAACATTACATACAAAGATGGTTGTAAATAAAAAAAAACGTTTGTCTTAGCAACTCTTACAACTTTTCTTTCCTATGATCTCTAGTAAACACTTCTTCTTCCAGGTTTGCCCTTTTTACTGTAAATCCCATGTTCAATTAAATCACAAAATGTTCATTTATTAAACAAAATTGGATATATCACTAAAGGTGAAAGTGAAATAAGTAGATAGCGAGATCCAGCAGTGCTGCTCATCTAACCATCATCACGTAAAGGGATACAAAGTCAGTTAAACTGAGACGAAGTTGCGTAATAATATTCTTCTTTCATATTTTAGAACTTTCAAGGAAGTTTAATGGTGTTTTCTTATTTTAAAATTGTTCTTAACTTTAATAAAAGACCATGTCAGAACAACATATTGGAACAAGTTTACTTACTACAATTAAAAGTAACTTTTGACCAAAACAATTTAATCTTAAACGCCAATGTCAGTTGTTGGTTTTTTAGGTTTAAAATTCTTTAAATAAAATATTGTTTTCAAATCTGAAAATGCGTGATATGCAGAGTGTCTATTAGGCCGGCCGCCATTAGATTCTTGATCCGACATTATAATTGTTTCTATTGTCATTGCTGAGACATTTGTTATAAATGTTACAACCAATGACAGCGTAGACATTTTTAAGCTGTATTTATAGATTGATGTTTCTGTTTCCATTTTTCTTTTGACGTTTTCAGTTAGAAGATAAAACAACAAGTTTCTATTGTTCTGTTTTATTTGTTTTCTGGGAGATTAAATTTAAACAAAATATTATTTGGCTTTTCTCCAGAATAAAATTTAAAAGTTTATTTAACATTTTAAGAAAATTAAAACTTTTATACATAATATCATAAAGTTATTATTGCTTTAAAGAAATAAAATAATGAAATACTTATTCAATATTAAGTTACTTACAATACAAAGCTTTCAATACAATGAACCTTTGTTTATAGATTGAAAGCTTTGTATTGTAAGTAACTTAATATTGAATATTTCATTATTTTATTTCTTTTAAAGCAATAATAACTTTTATTATATTATGTAAAAGCAGAATTGTTTCTTCATAATGTATAAAAGTTTTAATTTTCTTAAAATGTTAAATAAACTTTTAAATTTTATTCTGGAGAAAAGCCTTTTTTTTGTTAAAACAAACACAAAACAAGTTTCTATTTGTCAATTTATATTTTCTGTTTGCCGTTTCCATATACATATCAAAAACCGAAACGCCAAATGGCAAACGAAAACAGAAAAGTCAATCTATAAATTCGGCTTTAATGTCGGACCTACTAAATGGATCGAAAATCTGATGTTTGCAGCCGGCCTTGCACTCTCAATCGGAAATCTGAACCCACTTTGTATCTCTTATGCTGCCTCACACATTGGGCGAACTTGTGGCCGAACTATTTGTCGAAACATTTGGAAAATTATTTGTAAGCAAGCGGACTCGAGAAAAGTTGGGCCAATCTAGACGAATGTAGACGAACTACCCGTCTGTCTGGCGGCGGCATTATAGTTTTAAAATTTTCAATGGCCACCCTAGACACCCTATACTTGTCTCCCATGCTTTAATTTGCTGCCCCTTTAATGTGTAGTTCAGGGCTCGCACCACGGCTTGTCCCCCTCCCAAGTTCCGGGACTAATCCCAGGTAGTGCTGCCGGAACGTGGGTAAAACGTACCCCTTTCCTAGCATCGCGCCCGCATCGCCTACAGAGTCGCCATTGGTCGCGAGGCATGTCGGCTTTGCTTTGTGTCGCGTCGCTTGACAGCAGAGTAATTTCCCTCGCTTTGCAAGCAGATACACTAGATAATAAGACGGTTTTTAACCGTTAACGGCGTTATTATATACAGGGTATGAGCTTGTTAGTTCTAATTAACTTACCCTAAACTTATCTGTAAGAACCTGGTTAACAAGATCTGAGTGAGGCCTTCGAGTTGTTCGGCTAGCGGGTTTACGTCGGAGAATTGGGGAACTATCGAAAGGGCCGTCGGTGTCGTGTGATTCGCTGCTGTCCCCGGTACCTCCACAACCGCCGGAAATCTGTAACGTAAAAATATAACTTTAATGTAATTACTTATCGTACATCATCTATATCATAATTTTGCTGAATCTTTATACATTGTCTCTATTTCTCCAAAATTCTTTTACTTTCAAATTTAAACGGTTTATTGTCTCATATTCATATAAATAGGACATGGTATATGACATTATAAATACAATAACACCTTACTTTTACTTTTTAGCACGCTTTTATTAGGCTTCACTTGTATGAACGTATGTATGTTTGTATGTATGTAAGTCCTTTGTAACTGTTTGCTCTCTGTAAGAGATTTACAGTACTAATGACGAGAAATTAAAGAAAACAATATTTTTAATAATAAATCGAATTGAAAAGTGAAATTTAAATACACTTAATTAAAAAAATATAAAAAACACGCTTCATTAGAATATTAAACTAAAAAGTATATGATTTAAAAAACTAAAAAACACTCTTTTGAAGCGCACCGAACTAAAAAGTGGAAAATAATTTTTAAAATAATTTTAAAACAATAATATTAGGCCGGGTTTATAAATCATAATTTAATTTTAGTATTAGTATTAGCATTAGTCACAAGATTCAAGAACATACATTTAAATTGAAGTATATAAATCAGATTTAATTTTCTTGTCTTTAGAAACAACCTTGAAATTCTTTAAAATCCAAAACTTAAGAGTAAAATAGAAAAAAAAATTAATCGCTTATGTGCCATTAAAAGGTTTAAACCGGCATCTTTTTCATTACTTATTTTTTGTTAAATGTAGCTAATAATTGCCACTAAAAAATTTCTAAATTTAAGTTAGGTTAATACTATAACTAATACTAAATTTAAATTCTGATTTATAAACTCGGCCTTATTCTTTTAAAATATTTTCAGTTGCATTTCTATCAGTTCCATCACTTCCAAGTAATCACAATTATTTGACCAGGTGACAGATGCAATTTGAAATATTAATAAACATTTAAAATAAAGTTAGCCACAAAGGTTCCAAAAAAATGCTACGTTTGGTTTGTTTACTGATCCCGTCTCAAAAATACCATTACTAATAAACGAAACGTTTATTACTGTTTAAAAAATATTTAAAAAATATTTTTTACTTTTAAGTTTGATGTGTTAAGTTACATAGTGTTTGTTTTAAAAAGTGTCATATTATCATAAATAGGATCTTGGAAATTTTTACCACAGGTAGCAGAATAAAAGACGATAAATTTTAATTTTGTTCTGCTTTCTTGGCGTTAATAAACCATTTTAACGTTGTCAGGGACTCTGGATTTGAATTTAAAAACTTATGTTTCTATGCTCAAGTGTTAAAAAGCGACATATGATGGTAGGGAAGCCCAAAAGGGGATTTCGAGATTTAATACAGCGCGGAAGATTTATATACCGAAAGATACCTTGTACCCGGCTAAGTACCTCCACCAAATATGAGCCCCGTATACAGGGCCGATCATAAAAAACAAAATTATATTCATCAGAAAATGTCGAGTGCATCTGATTAAGATAGGGTGAGTTAATTACATGCCAAACAGTGTATATTCCACTAATCTGACAATTTGGGAGTGACGTAAAGGAAACAGAGGAAGGCTACAAAGAAAAACGTCAGATTTAACATTTTCGAGCGTGGCTTTTTCTTTATTTTGAAGAAAATAATTCAGGGATAACGAAAAATATATAATCCGATGCAACCCGAACGATTTGCACAAGTCGAAATAATATTAATATTTTTTGACCTATTGAAAAGTCTATAACCACTTCCCCACCGATGAAACGGTATACATTAGATAACGCAACCCAATAGGTCTCTATGACGCTCAAGTAAATAATTTGTTTTTATCTTAAACAAATCCTAGTGACGAATCGTTAGGTATATTATACATTTTAATGGAACTAGGTATGGGCCATTTTTGGGGTAATATTTTCGAAAAAGTGACATACGATCAGTGCCAGTAATAAACTATGGTCTTCCTATGGTCTCTCAACTAAACTCTGTTTTTGTATACTAGTTATCTTTCTGATCGACGGATATCAGTTATTGTCGATGGCCACATCGCTTTTTTAAGGTACTTTCAAGGCTTCTGCCCTAAAGAATTACCCAGTAAAATTCCTCCACTTACGGTTCCCAACAAGAAAACTCGTGGTGCCGCATGTATGCATCCTTATACGGTCCAACTAGACAGGCCTCGAACTTCCCAATTTTTCGTTCGTTTATCCCTAAAGTTTCTTGAATGTGAAACCTGCTGCCTGCAGAAGTATTTTTCTTTCCCCCAAATCTTAAAGTATTTAAGAACCGTGTCAACAAACTTCCTCTTACCTCGCTTAAGATACCCACGGTACTTGGGCTTTCGGCCTTTGTGAATGGTCCGAAGATATAAAAGTGCCGGATCAATAATTTTTTATAAATATAAAAGGAGAAGATGTATGGTTAATTTGTGCTCAAATAGGTACATTTTTATTATATGAATTTTTTGTAACGACAGAGTCAAAATGATAAAAATAAAATATCTCGGTTCTAAATCATGTAAAATAAAAAAAAATTGTTTGTTAATTAGTCCTTTTCCTAAGGTAATGCTAAAAGGTTTTTTAAAAATTTAAATTTTTCTTGGGATTAGTTTGAAGTAAACATGTGATTTTAAAGAAAAAAATTAGCATATTTGTAGTTGACAGAAAAAAATTACCTCGTAAATTATGTAATGGAATCGTGGTAAAAATTTTAAAAGCATTGTACAAGTAGTTGTAAAGTTATGATTAATGCCGACTTTAAAAACGTGAATTGTAAGAAAAGCGCTTTAAAGGATTCACAATAAAAGAGGAAAGTGGGGAAGATTAATTCGAAAAAAACAAAAGCACTTTCATGTCCTTAAAAATAAAAAGCATTTTTGTAAAGCTGAGTTTATTGTTTTATGTATGCGTATATCTGCTTGTTTAAATAAAACATATTTACCTACTTATTTACCTACTTATCTCTATTCCTTTTTATCCCAACTTTGAGTATACTCGTAGTATAGGTAAAACTGTTTTACCTTATTTGTGGAGGTTTATTTTACGATCAGGTGTAAGTAATTTAAAGCGTAGTACATATAACAGACTTATATTACTGCAATTTTATTAAATAAAAAACTTTTTCACTAGCGAGATGTACGGCTCCGGGCTCGTTGCGGTTATGTGTGGCCAGACCTTAATAGTGATGTATGATACGTGGTTACTTAAGCCGCAATCTTTGTTAATTTTGCTTTGATTTATCTTAAAGTATTACACAACACTCTTGTGGTGTTCTTCATTCAAAAAATTAAATAAGAAAAAATGTAAAAAAGACTAAAAACCCCATCTCCCATTTTTGTAAAAAAACAAAATCCATAATACGTAATACATCGTTTTCTTTAAAAACTATTTGAACACAAATATCTAAAGAAACAGAGCAGAATACTTTAAATTTTAGTATGAAGTTATAGGTACTTAAGTACCAAATTTTTTAAAAATCCTTAATAACGTCATTAAAATAGATAAAATTGCAAAATCGCATAACTGTTCCTGTACCATAGTTGAACGAAGAAAATTTTAATTTAGAAAATGAACGTTCTCTATTTGCAAGTGACACAAGCATTATTAGGAGAATTCTTAAAATTCCCAAAAAAACATAGAACATTTTCGGTTAGTGTGTTTGTTTTTATAAAATTTAAGTTTTTTTTGGTGAACTACATATGTGTTTTGATTAAGTTTACTATAACAAGGAGTTCAATGTTAAAGTAAAAAGTTTAATGTGATTGTTGAGATGTATGTCCAATCTAACTTGTCCACATTTATACATTTTTTTTATATAATATAATATTACATGTAATTATTATATACCTACCTACAGGACTAAGCTTAGACGGTAGAAATAATGGAAATTATATTATAGCTATTATTTTTTAGATTTAAATGTTCATATTTCAGAAACTATTAAATATAGATATATCAAATGCAGTAGAGGTCTTTAAAATACCTTTTTATTGGTGGTATAATATACAGGGTGTACCATTAAAAAACAGTAAGTTATGTCAATATATTCTGTTATTAAAATTGTTTTGTGTAATCCTCATAACAGAATAAAACTTGATAATTAACTGTACAAGTTGGTTTTCGAATCATTTTTAAAAGTTAAGAAATAAAAAAGATATATACATTTAAAATGTGGACAAGTTAGATTGGACAATGGATTGGGTACAATTTGTTTGCTTGTTATTTTGCTTAAATTTGCGCCACTCCCGATCTGGCACCGAATTGGTGACTACCGATTCACGCTTGATTCGGCACTGCATACGATACATTTTTATTAAAAATTAAACCAAAATTTTATTTTTCCATTTAGAATTATATGATAATACTAAAAATGGTTTAAAACAAAATAACAAATATAGTTACAGAAAGTAAGTTCGTTTTTGAACCAAAAAAACACTGTCTTTAAAACATCTAAACACATATAAAAGTATTATAAAGTTAAACTTTGCAAAAAATAATAAACTTTTTCTTGCCAAATTGTATACCAAGATTTCTTATTAGCGCCTAGAGGACAGATTTCCCTAAAGTAATAAAAGTTTAAGAGACAACTTTAATATTATTCCCAACCAAAATAAATGAAGAATACAAATCTCAGGAGATTTAGGTTATTTATTTTTTAAATCATATATTCAGGAGCGTGTGTAGAGGGGTGGGGGGCAAATGTAGCCCCAGGAACCGCAGTCAGACCAAGTGTTAGATACAGAAGTGTTTTTTAGGAGGGGTTTAAGATTTCCGGGGAGAATCCTAAAGTTGCCAAAAAAAAAGTTGACAGTTAAAAAGCAAAGAAAAAGGTCCTTTTCTTTAAATACCAAACAAACAAGTTTATAGTTTCAGATTCATTCATACTTACGGTTTGACCAGCAAATTTAATTTGGTATCCCAAACTCCCGGGAACGATTATCCCCCGGGCTCCCGTCCCCCTGAATTCAACGGTTTATACTACACTGCCATTTATCTTAGACCTTAGAATAGGGCCGGGTTAACCCATGCACTGAAGCCGCTCGGCTTATTGTCGCCCTGTCTTTTTACGTCTGGGTGATGTCAGCCTGACGGGACCTACAGCTTAACGTGGGTTCCGAACCATGGTCCTATGCGCGACAACTTAAGACATCGTCCCCACCCAGGGGGACTAACGAATCTACCAACTGAGTGGGGTCCGCATGTCTACGGTTGCGCAGGATACGGCAAAGTGTGTTCCGGCGCCTTAGTCTTTGCTGGCTATTAGCGTCGATACATTTTGCACTTTGTCCGTGAGCTAACCACTAAATTTCTGACCTTGGCCGCCGGCAGGATTCGAACCCACCTTATGTCGGTTGTGCTCTCAACGACCCGGCGCGGCGCTTGAGCACGCTAGGCCATCACCCGACTCCGCCATTTATCTTACGTAATAATGTAAATTAGCGTTTTTAAACGATATAGGCAACTAATTAAAAAAAAAAAAATAAAAACTGTGTTATTGATGATCTAGCATGGCTTTCCTGGATACTACAGAAAATATTTCTATAGAAAATAGTCAACTTTTTTCTTGGAGCTTATTTTGACAACACATTTTGAAGTTATCCAATTTTTGCATTTAGGCATCGAAATGATTGGTCATTCGTCATGATGTGAGCACAGATTTCCTTGAATTGTATAAGACGCTAATTAATTTTTGCGCGACATAATAATAAACAATTTGTTATTATATTTTGAATATTGGATTGGAGCAATCAATGGAACGCTATATTGACACTAGTTTATTAAATTTTGTAAAAAAAAACCAAAGCGAATCATAGGCGTAACTAGTCATTGAACCTGGAGGGGCCTGGCAACACCCTGGGAGGGGCCCGGACGCCAATAACACAATATTATATGATTTTTTGAGTCTCCTGTTTTTGCAGATACGTGGTTTTGCGTTAACGTCGACGATTTGCAATTTTGTTTATTTATAGACAAAAACTTTTTTCATATCTTTTTATGCTATAATTCTTAAAATTTAGGTTCTTGGACATAGTGCATTGTACAGGGTTATTAATTTTAAAGGAAACAGGGCCTTATTTTTAAACTTCGTTGTACTTTTTTAAAAAACAAATATGGCCATTTTGTGTATTCTTTCAGTAGAATTTAATAATCTAATCAGAAAAACATTTGAAACAAAAACAAAAGAGTTACAGCACGAGTGACGTATTTTGTATGGAATACATCAAATATTTTTACACCAATGGATAGAGATTTTCAGGAGGAACTCGGTGATATAGGCCAATATAGGGGTTGCTGGGTTTTTTTTCTGCGGTTCTAATGCAATTGATTTAAAATTGCATTATACTACAAGAATATTTTCGCCTCAAAAACCTGACTCCTACAGGCAACAGGTGCTTACTTGTCAAAATCAAGAATTTTTAAAATACGTTTATTTCTTTTTGGGTTTAAAAACATATCATTTTTAGCATATACTCGTAATACAATTTAAAGCCGTTCTTCTGATAAAGACCTTATTATAAAACTTGTCCAAAAATTAAAGTAAAATTAAAATAAGCACCTGTGACCTGTGACAGCCTGTTTTTTAGGTTAAACTATCTATACAGTGCTTGTCTAAAGTCAGGACCCCCTCCTTACTTTTGAATTGTTTGGTTTTTTTTAATAAAATTTGGGGACTTGAGTAAAACAACATAAACCAAATTTTAGATAAGAAATGACAAATACTAATGTCAAACTGACAGCTGGGCGCCATTATGAAAGAAACAATTAAATGGAAAGAGGGGTCTTGTGGCACATCATTTTATAGCTCCTAACGAGTACTTTATAACTCTAGAATATAAAGCGAATACCTTCACCTCTCAGAAAATGGCGGCACTTTTAAAATTGCCTCAATACTTGATTTGGATGGCCATATCTCCAAAACTTATAACGGTATTATGACTAGCATATTTTCTTAAAGGTCTTTTGGTTATCTTTTTAATGTTGATGTAATATACAGGGTGCGTCATTAAAAAAATATATACTTTTCGCCCTACCCTGTATAGTATTACCAATATTACCATTAAATAAATATTTAAATAAGCTTTAAGAAAATACCACATTAAGTGTATCTAATTGTATTAGTTTTGGAAATATGGCCATCTAAATAAAGTATTCAGGTAATTTTCAAAGAAGCACCATTTCGTAGTGGGTAAAAGTATTGACTATATATTCTGAAGTTATGAAGTACTAGTCATGGCCTTAAAAGTAATATTATATGATTTAAATGCTGTGCTACAAGATCCCTCTTTCCATTTAATTTTTCTTTTCAAAATGGCGCCCAGCTGTCAGTTTGACATTTATATCTGTCATTTCCTGTTTAAAATTTGTTTTATGTTGTCTCGCTAAAGTCCTCAAATTTTCAAAAAAATTACCAAATAATTTAAAAGTTAGGAGGGGGTCCTGAATTTAGACAAGCACCGTATGGTATAATGCAGTTTCGTAAAATTAATAAAAAAGAAGTTTTCCATATGCCGCCAACTTACGTAGACCCAATTTATATAACAGTTTAACAAGTTTTAAAATTAAAACAATAATATTATGAAGAAGTTAAACATGTAGCTATTATAATAATTTGAAATTAGGTAAACATTAAACTGCAGCTTTCATTTTATGTTCATAAAAATGTATTTTATTTGAGTTGTAAAGAAGTCTCTCAGCAAAATATGTTTGATTTTATAATTTAACCATCAGAAAAGTAGTTGGAAATTATATAAAAAGCATTTAATGTGTTGGTAAAATTCCGCTTTTTTAAAGTTATAAAATACTGGATAAAAGGGTGCATAAAATAAAAAAGTTAAAAGAAAAGTATTGGAAAAGTTATGTCTAATAAACTTTTGGCTAACAAAAAACATCCTTTCAAGTAAAATTCAGTAAAGGGGCGTCCATAAATTACGAGAGGCGTTTTTTTAAATATTTGGTACCCCCTTCTTTCCTGGTGAGATTTGGTAAGATTTGCATCAAACCGTTGCCTCCCCCAATCTCACTTTACGGGAATCTAAAAAGGTACCGTATCTCAAACCGGAAATGATTTTGTCGTAAAGTGACACGGTATCACCAAATAAAATTTTCTGGGTTAACCTGCGGAAGAAAAATTTGTCATATTTGCACAGACCCATCCGCCCCCATGATGAGATTAGGTGAGATTCAAGTCAAACTTAACATATAGTGTGGCTCATTAAGTGTACAATAAAGGTGAAACTTTTTATTTGTAATTTGTTAAAAAAGTTATTCTTTATAAAAATTGCTGCATAGCCTTTAATAACATATTTTTAAATTTGGGTGTTGGGTTTTTAAGGGAGACCCGGAAAATGACACACATTTTTTTAAACGTTTATAAACATCCTTGTTCGTGGTCTAAATAGGCTTAATCTGGTGATTATTTTTGTTAATTCTGATATTATAATTAATTTTTTTATGTGTACTTTCATTTATTTTAGTAAATTTTTTTATTAAGTAACAGTTTTAAAATATGGTTTATTATTCGCGGTTTTTGTATTTTTTCTTAAAAATTTAATTTAATTTTCGTTTGCAATAAAATATCTATAGGAATTAATTTAAAATTTCAAACCAACAATAAACTTATTTTATGTTAATTATTTTAAATATAATATACTGAATTTTTTGACCTTTGTACTGCCATATCTAGAGTTCCTTACACGATATCATATGTGTCTTTTAGGAGAGTAGTTTTTGTACCAAAATATAGGTATGTTTAGGTATTCAGCTTATTACGCAAGATTTCGAGGTGCAAGTCTAAATTGACTGGGCTATGAATATACATTTATGAATGAAAGAGATAATGAAGTGCTTTTTAAATATCGAAAAGTAAAACGTATTTTTCAATGTGGTACGTTCTATGTATCGATATGCAGAATGGGACTATTTGATTATGGTACAACTACACAGCACTTATTTTACGCCCTACAAAGAGTGATAAATTAAAAAGATGCAGAATTCCAATAGCAATACCGTGATAATAATTTTTTTCTAACTTATACAGGGCGGTTTCCAAGAAAAATGTATGTTTATACACGACTATAGCTGTTATATCCCCTAGCGGTCTAGTTAGGAACTAATAAGTAATGTCCAGCGGACCAAGTTGTATGTGGCAGGGGAATAACTTCCCCTCGATTTGATAAGCGACATGCTTCGCGACCGATTGCGACGCCGTGTGGGATGCGGGCGCGATGCTAGAAAAGGGTACAACTTCTCCACGTTCTGGAAGCACTGGTTCAAGTAGGTTTAAATATATAATTAATTATAATTTTAAGGAGTTAGATTTCAAAAATAACTTATTTAAATTCAATAGAAATTACGACAAATTAATAACATGCAATAAAAATGCCCGCTCTTTACAAACGCGACCACTACGTTGCTGTGAGGGTGAGTGAGCCTTTGCGTAACTCGTGGAGCTAATATCTATTCGTGTGTAAAGTATTTTTGATGTTAATATATCACAACTTTTCCGCACTACTGGTCTTGTTTAAGCAAATGCCTTATTTCTACTTTAATACTTTGTGTCTTCCTAATAATTAACTTTTGAATAAAATTTAGTTAGTGCCTGGGCCAGCAATAAATTAGACTTTATAAAAATAACCCTTTTAACACCTATTTAGGGGATAAAGCGGAAATTCTGACATGTTTTAGGTGTAGGACTGGGCGACAGAGTCACTTTTTTTCAATGCAATTTTAAAACATTGTTCAAAAATGGTTAGCGTTTCAGTAACGAAACCATAATGCTCAAAAATTACATGTTTGGAGTATCGGACCGGGCGTGTTTCGTGACTATAACCCTTACCATTTTTAGCACAATGTTTAAAAATTGCATGTAAAACATGGTGGTAAACTTGTCCGACAAAAAAGTGACGCGTTTTACCAGTCCGACACCCGAAACATGTCAAAATTGACAGGCTGGATTAAAGCGCCGCTTTCATATATGTTGGTATGAATATTCGTGGTAGACTCGTCAAAAGAAACCCGCCTTAAATAGGTTTTAAAAAGGTCATTACCATGAAGTCCACTTTATTGCTGGCCGAGGCACTATAGGTATACTTAGATCCTAATATTTTGGAATAAGGACGGGTGCTTTCTCTGTGTACTGTACATTAATAAGTGAACGCTCTGTAGATGGATAAATTTACATTAAATATACAGATTTTTTTGGTTTATTAGTTTTATTACAAACAAACGTGCAAAAATAACAAACGAGACATCAAAGCTTACCCGAAAAATGCATTAAAAATAGTTTTGTAAATCAAAAAGCTTTTTCGCTTGGATTTAGGAATTTACCATTTACAATAAAAATATTAGGTATAAAAGGGTTTTTGAGGTAAGGTATGCAAAGTAAATCTCATTTTCAGGTTAAAGTTTAAATGAAATTGTTGCCTAAAATGGAATGTTTGCGTACTCGTAAAACATCAGTTTTAATTTTATGAATAAATATAATCTGACAAGTGTTGTTATCTGCCTTTTTTATCATACCCTATTACAATACAGCAATTGTTTATTTTTGTAACGGACTTTTTAATTTTCTAACTAAACAAGTAACAAATATATTAGGTTTGGTAAAATTTATGTAAAATTACATATACAGTGTGTCCTGAATAGGTGCTTTAAGAGAACAAATGGACCAATAACTTTTTAAATTCCTAAACGGTATTTTGGAAAATACAACATTTTTATCCGACTGGTAATATACAGGCAGTAGCGTAGCGTGGCGAAATATAGGCGTGGCCCTATTAGAGTGGCAAGACCTAAGAGTCTTTAACTCCAAGAAATGGTATGTGAGCCTAAATAATATAAGTTTCTAATAGAGCAAGAAATTTCAGTAAAACATTCTTGATTTCGAAATTTTTGACTCAAAATTTAAATAATTTTTATTTAAGGTTTAAAAATCTGCTTACGCGCGGCGCGCGGCTGTTTCGTTATGTTCTATCCGCCACTGTAGTGAGCATAGGTTATAAATAATTGTTTTCTGCAATTAAATATTTATTTAAAAAATTAAAAATCCTAGTGTTACCTAGACACTTTACAGAATGCAGTTCAACGATAACAAAAGTTGTATCGATATATTTGAAATAGTATCTTATGTAACAAGTGCATAAGGTAATACTTTTTTACGAATGGGAAGTTTGACAGCACGAGCCGTCAGGCGAGTGCGGCAATCCCATGAGTAAGAAAAAGACACTTTATGTATGTGTTACACACTATATTTTTACACGACCGTATAAAACTTTTCCAAAATACCATTTTATACAGGTTTTATTTTATCCTAACTTATTAGTTTTAATTTTTGCAGCAATTTTTGCAGCAGCCATTATATTGCAACAAAAAATCATAGCCTCCTTATTTTGTAAAATACAATTATCCTTTTCATAGCTATGTATTTATTAATTATTTTAGAAAAATGTATCGACTTTCTTTTTGTAGAAATAATACTAAAATAATATAAATTTCTTTTTAATAATTTCTTAGTCATTTAAATTCATTATTACTATTAATTTTCAATAATTTCCATTTAAATTATTGGCAAACTGTCAAATTTTAAAACTAGTAACACGTGAACTAAAAGAAATAATAACGAAATCAAAGGTAACTTGACCGTTTGGTTCAGTTGATGTCGCGTTTCCTGTTATCTTGCATGGATTGATATTTAAGTTTATTGTAGTAGGCATTAAAACAAAACACTAATTCAAGGTGTGAAAAAAAGCTGTAAAGTGGTAAAAAAGCTGTGAAGTGGTAAAAAAGCTGTGAAGTGGTAAAAAAGCTACTTTTTTAATACTTTATGTAGTGTGAGAGAATAAAGTACTTTAATTTCATGTTAACGATTAAAAAACAGCATTTTTTAAGGGTCGTGAAAAAAAGTTATTCATTTGGTAATTTTTTTACGGGTGTCGGTTATCATAAAAGGCGGTGTAAAAGTTTAAATAACTGATCTATAAATTTTTCGCTTCGTGAAGCTCTTCTCATTTAGGCGCTTAGTAACGTTACTGTTTTTTTAAGTTTATTATTTTGTCAAATAGTTTTTAGGTTCCCAAAAATAAGATTTTGTTAAGATAATGTTAACTTAAAAAATATATAATTAACAAAATAATAAACTTACCAAATAAAAAAAATGCATAACTTTATTAAGTGCCCAAATAAGAAGCGTTTCACGAAGCAAAATTTTAATAGATAAATTATTTTAACTTTTATACCGCCTTTTATGACAACCGAAACCCGTAAGAAAATAATATTTAGCAAATAAATAACTTTTTTAAAATATTGATACCACTTTTATTATCGCTGAATCTTAATATACCTTAAAGTGTTTAAAACGCTTTTTTAATTTTTAAATTAATGTCTAATTGCATAAAATAATTATTTAAAACCTATGCACACTACCATAGAGTAAGGAAATTATAAGAGTTATCATGGAATAGCCGATTTAAGGACAGGTCATGCGAAAACTCCCAATATAATTTTATTCGTTTCTCGTTGAAATACCGCCAGTTAGTCATTTCAGTAAGCTTACGTGTCTCCCCACCGCTGATGTTACACGAGGCGAGGCTTCGACCGACGCATTTAAAGTGTAAACTGGAAAAATGACAAGCCTGCCGCCAAGCCTGCCGCAAAAGCGGTACGAAAATTTTAGCATGCCATGGTTTCTCTTATCCGTAGGTATGTTACTTTATGACACTACAGTGGTGGATCGAGCATGCCGAAACTGCTGCTCGAAAGCCGATTTTTAATATTAAATAAAATTTATAAATATTAAAGCTAAAATTCAGGAAATTTGGTACTTTTGTACTAAAATTTCCTGCTCTCTCAGAAACTTTTATAATATCTAAACTATAGCTTATACTATTTGAGATTTTGGCAAAAAGCTGGACGCAAGACATGTTTTTATTTTTTTTAGAGTAATAATAAATTTAAATTTACTGTTTTATTCTTTATTTACAAAAAAGTTACTCTTTATACAAAGTTTTGCATGGTCTAAAGCTTTAATTCCAATCATCAGATATACATTTTTTGCAGTGGTATACGAGGTATGTCACAAAATATTACTTTTGTCAAGAGGAAAGTACCTTAATTTTTTATATCAATTTTTTTTTTTATGAAGAAAAGATGCTAAGGATTAAAAATAGCTTTGAAATATGTAGATTGGTTTATTAAAAAAACACTTATTTTACACAAAAAGGTATACTTGGTAAATGTTGATTTAAGCAGCCCTTTCTGAGAAATCTGGATTTTAAAATACCCACTCCTTGTATGGCAAGATCAAAGCTATACAGGGTGTTTCCGAATTAGATGCCAATCTTTTAAAGTGTAAATATTTACGTTTTTATAAAAAAACGTTCAAATAAACATATGTCTTAGTGTCATAGTGGTAAAAAGCTTATTTTTGTAAAATTTTACCGCCCTGTATCTTAAAAAGGTCTTTTAGGACATACGTTTATTTAAACCTTTTTTCTTAAAATCTTCTAAGGATTCACACAGTAATAAGGATTAGCATCTAATTTAAAAAAGTCTTTATAGCTTAGTGATACAGAAAGGGATTTTTAAATCCAGATATCTTAAAAACGGTGGCTTAAATTAACTTTTACCAAGTATACTCTTTTAATGTAGAATATGTTAAAGAATAAAATTTTTTATTTAAAAGTTAGATACAAAGTGGCTTAAAAAACTTATTTCGTTTCGTTTTTAATTTGTGCAAATACCGCGGATGGCGCCTTTTAAAATTAACGATAAAATTGATTTCAGATTCTTATTTATTATCTTTCAAAACCCCTTTTGGCCGAATATTTTGACAATAAAAAAATATTTATAAAGAAACTTAAACCAGAATAAATTTTTAACACCCTGTTTTTCCGAAATCATCCATTTTTGGAGTAAGGTAAGAAGGGTTAAATCGTTAAATTTTAGCTTGAGGAATCTATGGTGGCTTTTTTCCGCACCTTTTAGAGACACTCTGTATATGGTCAATAAGACTACAAAATCTACAAATGCCACCGTATTTGGACTGTACTTATACTAGTACTTGTATCGGTATCGGTATAGTCGGCAACAAGGTATTTTTTTTAAATAACGGTGTGTGGGACAAACATAGACCTAAAGTTAATCAATTGACGTTTTTAATTCAAAAATTTACCAAAACGCTCAAAATGTACGGTACTGAAAGTTTTAACCCACAAATTTGGTGAGAGCAACCCTAAATTATTCGGAAAAGAAGTGACTTGTCAATATTAAGGTCGCTTATGCGCAGTACAATTGCTACGCAGAGCGGCTTTTTGAGCTCCCCTCTATCTGGAATATCTAGATTTACGGTCAAATTTAAAATTTGGACGGTATTTCTCAAGATATACGGATGTCATAGTTTTCAAATTTGTAATGTTTTCTGCTTCTGTGTTTTCCGCAACCTTTAAGCACTAACCTTAGTGTGTTACATACGTTTAATGAATAATAAATCTACCTTTTTTTAGATTTGGATGGCTTTTTATTGGTAATACAATATACAGGGTGTTTAATTAAAAATAATATTTTTGAATCAAATTTTTGAAGATAGCCATATCTCCTATAATTTTTTTGTTTTTCTTTTTTATATTAGTCATTATTTGTGTTTAGAATTCAACTCTTTATTAAAAATAATAAATTATCTCCGTAACCAAAACTATTTTTCTAACTTTTTTTCATTACTTATCATTGTTTGTCATAAAAAAAATGAACAAACGAGTCTTTGCAAGTTTCAGATAGGAATAAAATAATATCGTAAGCGACAATATAATCTTAAGCACCGCGAGCATGTGGTGCATACGATTTTTGTCGGGACCATAGGGGAGCATACGATAGGAATAAGGATGTTTTAAAACACCTTACCCAATAAATCGTGGATACGATACTTTTAAAATTGATTTTTCTCTTTTATATCGAATATAATAATGCCATTGTAGAACTGTCAATGTGTAGCTTCTTATCATAAGCAACAGTTTGGCATAAAAATACAATTTTTCGAAATTATGTCGCTTACGATGTTTTGTCAAAAACCCATCGATATTTTATAAAAACATTTTTTTATTACATAAAACATTCTAATTTAAGGTACTTGTAAATCTAAACGATACACTTTTAGGTTATAAAGATTATATTGTACACGAAATATCCCAGAATATTAAATAATTTAGTAATTTATATACCAAGTGCATAAAGTATGGAACGTTCTCTATTAAAACCGGCACAAATACGTAAGTAATCTTTATTTTTATTGAATTATGGTGTTTAGGATCGCATTTGACGTAAATTTTACTGTGAGCATAATAAATGCCAAAAATTTAGTACGTTTTATTAGACAGTTTAAGGTTTAAAAGTTTTAAAAAATGTCCGTCGGAAAACCAGTTTCTTGAAAAACCAGCCTCTCGGATAACTGTGGTAAGAATTTGACATTTTTATTAAACACCTCAAAGTTTAAAAAGTTTAAAAAATGTCCGTCGAACAATAGTACGAGATCCAAATAGGAGGCGACCTTCACCCATCTGTTTATCGGATAAAAACTGTTTTATATTAAAGGTAGTATTTAAACAAAGGTATCGCCATAGAATTGCCTAAAAAAACAAGGTCAAGGCCATATTTAATTAAAAAAGTATCCTCAAAATTTTTGACACACCTTGTATAATGGCAACCCTATATTTTTAAATACGTACGTATGCTAGTTGTTAAAATATATATTTTTAATAATACAGAATGTACAAAATATTTTTTAAGTATAAAATTTAAACAGTTACTACAGCTTCATTTACAAAATCAAAAAAACAAAATGTACTAATATATTAGAACAATAAAAAAATAAAAATTGACATTATACAGCAGGGATGGCAAACCAATGGCACGCGACGTAAAAATTACGGTACGCGAGTATGGTACTAAGGAGGGAAGTTTGAATTTGATGACCATTTTTTTCGTCTTTTCAAAATTTGGAGTCACTGGAACTATTCAATGGCACGCCTAATGCTTCTTTTTAGGTTTAAAATATATACTTTTTTTTGCTCTTTAAAATTTTTTCTCCCTAAAAAGTATTTCATGGCACGTCAAGGATATTATTTTACATATTTGTATAAAAATGGCACTTTCATACGAAAAGGTTCGCCATCCCTGTTATACAGGGTCACTCAAAAATTTCAAAAGTTATTCTTTTTAATTGGTCCTATTGACCTAATTTTTTTAATCAACCCCATGGCAATATATTTGTTTAAATATAATTTTTAATATTAAACAGTTTTTATCCGGTAAACAGATGGGTGAAGGTCGCTTCCTATTCGGATCTTAGACTACAACCAGTCTCTAGAACAATTTGATCGTCCTTGGGATATGGTAATAGGGCCTTATGATTGACAAGTTAGTTAGCTCCGTTGGTAGTGACCCTGCCTCTTGATCATGGTGTTGTAGGTTTGTCATTTGTGTGCATGAGATGTACCTTATGTGGATTTTTAGGTTTTATCGTCAAAACTGTTTAATGTGCTTTGCTTATTGCAGATTACAATTAGGCGAGTAACTACCTATTATTTAAAATAAATAATTATTACCAAAAAAAGGTCATAAAAATATGAAAATTTTTAAACCTGGGCAAAAAAGTTGATTGACCCAAATATTATAAATTATCTTCGAGTTTAAATTTTTAAACAGCTTAGCATTAAATGGGCACTTAAATAGTTTATTGTCGTCAATCATGGGAATAATGTTAAAATCAATATGGCAATCGAGCAGCGCGGCGGCGTAGTTTTGAGATAATGTAGAATAGAATATTACCATTAACAGAAATAGGATGCTACAGGGTGTTCAGTTTAGTAGATAATAATTATTATTTTAACAGATCGTGGAATTTATATAAAAATCAATTTTGATAGATAAGTTGCCAAATAAGGCAGTTCATCAGGAAAAAATAACAATTTTTTTCGGGTGGTATCTATCGGTTTTTTGCGGGAATCCTTTTACCCCATCGGGCATAAAAGTATTTAATATTATTTATTTTTTAAAGCATAACCCTAATCAACAAAATAATTTTATATTCATAAACAGCTATTTAAGCTCAACAAAAAGTTAAATAGTAAACACTTTTAATAAACACCACAAAGCCTGAAAAAAACTCAAAGTTTATAGCTCACTTTACATTAAACATGAAAAAAAAACAAACATTTACTTACTGCCCATTTGTTAAGAACTTAAATAAATCTGGAACGTTCACTATTAAAAGATTACACGTATTGGTGTTTAGATGGTGTTACAGGTATGACTCTTTGTTTGACCTCCGGACAGTGTGGACGTTCGTAGAGGACTACATAGTTCTTCCCAGGGTGGCGGTTAGAGGTACCGTACGGACGTTTATACCTTCGAGGATCAAGGAAAGGTTTATGCTAAATTGACGGCATCTATTGCTTCTGGAGCTAAGCGATGTGTGCGAAGATTCCTATAAGCTGATGGTATCCTGTTTGGTAGTGAACACGAGATATTTCTCAAATGGCGGGAAATAGATGGGTGTGCCATGGGAACTGTCAGTAGTGAAAGTGAAGGTTATATGTAACACCAGAAGCACTTCTTGGTTTGACGGCTGTCAATTTATGCATTGCATCGAATATGAAATTATTTTTTATTTTTTGGTATTTCTGGAAGCTACAAGCTCGATTATCCAGATTTTTGCCGACAAAACCCTGGAAAGCATAGTCCGGAAGGGAGAGAGCTGGTAAATTGGACCTGATGGGATAAGAACTAAGTATGGCCAAAACTTAAGGGATCATTTTAACCCAAAGGGATTATTTTTTCCCAGTCTCCCCTAAAATCAAATTGGTTAATTATTCTATTTCTATAATTTTAGAGCTATACAAATCTAACTTATGCCAATTTGTGATGTGTGTGTGGGAGCAACTTTTTTAACAATAATATTGGCTCCAGTCAATTTTTGTATTTTTTGAGATACCTACGACACTTCGTGATATTGTCGACGTTATGTAAAAACATACTTATATTAGTTTATTTCGGAGTAATTTTAAATTACTCGTGAGTTTTTGCAGTTGCAGTTGCAGTTGAGTTGTAATGGAATCTGAGAGTCTATTACAATACAATTTTCACAAATGTTTTCGCTTTTATCATAGCTGCAATTATTAATGAAGACAAATAATAAAGTTATTTTTGGCTGTAAATATCCCTAAATAGGCTGCAGTTTTTAAATAATAAAATTTCGCCAATAAATATATTACTGATATTAACGTTTGTTTTGCTGTTTTTAATGTAAAATTTAATAATCAATAAAATTTGTTTGGTTTTTTACTTTTGCCAATTTTAAATAAGTAAGTAAATTACTAAACATTTGGATTATGAAAATAATTTTTTTCTTTAAGAGCTGTCAAAAGTTATAACTTATTTGCAATGTTTTATTAATCACCCGGGATCGAAAATGTCCAGTCCCGGAAATACCGGAATTGATAATTTCCTGGGGGATTGCATTCCCCAAACAGATAGATAGCTATTCTTGTATCAGTTAAGGTCTTTAAAAATACTTTATTGTTGACATGTACCGGAAGTTTTTTTGGGGCGGTATTATAAGGTATAAGCTAAACGCTAAGAGATAAAAAAACTAAGACACGTGTACCGTTCTCTTTTTAGTGTTTAATTTAAAGCTGGATTTATAGATGGACGTTTCCGTTGTTTGACGTTTGCAATTCACAGATGAAACAACAACGCCTTATTTATCAATTTATATATTCTGTTAACTGTTTTCGCACGCCGTTTAAGCTAATCAACTTTTAACTTTTTCTGTTTGACATTTGTAAGCACCCAATTACAACTTGTGGTGTTATCACTTGGTTTTACAGCTGTTTGTAATATTAGTTTTTTAATAACCCTCCTCTTTACTTACAATTGCATTTTATTTTTATTTTTTTTGTTCATAGTTCTGAACAAATTATTTTACCTAATTTATTATCTAAATAATCTTTAAACATTATGAAAAGTTGTATTTTCCTCAACCCTAAAATAATTTGTATAAATTTACACGTATGCATTGGTAAACTTTAAATACACCATATCAGAAACGGAAACGTCAAACGGCGATCGGTAACGGAAATGTCAAACTATAAATCCAGCTAAATGGCGCAATTAGATCCACGCTTATTTGATTGGTTTACAGGGTAATTTTCAAAATTCACAAATTTTAAATTTTTTATTTTACTCGTGCATATATAAAAATAAAAACAAACTTTAATGTATTTGAGTATCTTGAAAAATTGCATTTTTTTCCTGCGATTCCAGCAATATACAGGGTGTTTCCAAACAACGGTACGAAATTTAAGGAGGTATTAGTTTCCTATGGCATTTTATATAAAAAAGTTCCTATAAATATATATGACCAAATTTGCTTCACTACTGAGATAGAAGGCGTTTAATATTTTTAAATAAGTCGGTATTTTTTAAATATTTCAAAAATCCTTTAGCCGATTTAGATAAAACTTACACCTTCAGCAGCCCTCACTACATTTATTAAATGTAGTGAGGGCTTATAAAGCTTTACCTGGACTAACATCACAATAAGATTATTGGGTCCAGTGGCGTCTAAACAAAAAACTACATCACTGACTTTTTACGAAAATTATTTTGTCATAAGGAATTTTTAAATGCAGCTTTTTGGTATCGTGTATTTTTTTCCTATCCAAATTCTACCCAACTTACATATATGCAAAATTTTAAATCATGATCAACGCGTAATATCGTGTTTTCTGTACAGCTATTGGTTGAAAGGCAATGCTTTAGGTTAACAATTATGTTTTATTTCCTTTTAATCAATAGCTGTACAGTGAACGCGATATTACACGTTGATCACGATTAAACATGGACGGAGTATAATTTTCAAAAATATTAAAACCATTTTAATTTCTTCTAAAAAGTACACAGAACAACATTTTAAAAACAATTATAAATAATAAACAATTATGTGTCTTAAAATGAATAGGCAGTCGAAATTGTTTAGATTTAATTTTGGATTTTTCTTTATGCTGCTTATGGATACTTTTTTAATGACTTAGAGGGGCTTTCATTTAATTTCCTTAAAAACGAAGCAACATACGAATACAATACAAAAAACTTAAGAATTGCTTTTTAAATTGTTTATTTGGAAAAAAATTAAAAACTTTTAAAAAGTCAGTGGCGTACTTCTTTTTCTCAATAATAATGGAATTGGAGACGCCAGTGGACTCAATAATCTTAATTTAGGTAGAGTTTTACAAGCGTTTTAATACATGAAATAGGGGTAATAAATGTTATTTAAATCGGTTAAAGGGTTTTTAGGAGATTTAAAAATACCGACTCTCCGAAAGTCCGGACATACTTACCTATGTATATAGAAACTTTTTTTTTTAAAGGTATAAGAAATTATTTTAAGTTTGGATCATAGTTAGAAAACCCCCAGTATAATACTTAATAGTTCAAGAGGCCGTGAGTGGCAGATCTTTGTCATTTTGTATAAGCTACGTCAGTGCATATAGGTAGAAGCGATGGGAGTCTATAAAGTTTGACTCAGAGTCGCTTGGGCAGGTACAAGGTACCAAAGGTTACTAAATTAAACTTAACTTTTGTCATTTTGTAAAAGCTGAATTTTCTATTATGATACTTTGGTACCTATTAGAAGATATTTCCCCAGACAGCAGACAGTTTTGACAGTTCCAACTCCTTAGTAGACAAACATTTTAAGGTGACCCAATGGTTTGAGAAAATCTCTGTTATTTAACAAGTCTTATATAAGATTTGTGGGATTTGCAAATAGGCATGTCCCAAAAATATTTTGAAGTATTCAAAGTGTCCCAAAAAAGTTTTTGCTGAGAGCTTTTTTTTTAATTATCCGCTCGTGTTTCGCGTTGAATTACTTGGAAAACTTTTTGAAAAACTTTTCCATTAGGAACTCTTCGATTTGGAAAACGACGTCGGTATTCATGTCATGTCAGTATACTCCCTATGAGTGAATGTATGAGGCATTACGTATCACGCTTTTCTCTTTTTGAGTCGAAACGCTCAGAATAAATCAAACTGACAACATGACAAAACTATCAGTTAATTAAATGAGGTATTAAAAAAGCAATAAACTACCTAAAAATTGAAGTTGGAAATACAAAACTTTTAAATTACTCCAAAACATTAAAAAAAAACTTTAGAACCGATTATTTTAGACAGTTCAAAATGAAAAAAATAACACATGGGTTAAATTATGTTTATACAAAATATTATTTGGCTTTTCTCCAGAATAAAATTAAAAAGTTTATTTAACATTTTAAGAAAATTCTCTAAAGACTTCTTGTTGGGTACACGCCTGGAAAGAATGGGACCGCTTTGGTCCTAGTCCCGGGGTATACGAGCTGACCCTGTTCAGCCCTATTGACCCCTATGAACTGGAAAAAAGCCAAATCATATTTTATTTTAATTTAATCTCCAGAAAACAAATAAAGCATAAAATACTTTAAATTATGTTATTTATGAAGATGTTCCCAAAATATTTCCCTTTCTTCCCTAAACACCCTGTATAATGAACAATGGCAACCTATATGATATTTTTTAAACATTTTGGCCTTAATATTAACTTACATTATTAGTTATAACATTTATTAAAAAAAACAAATTTTATTTATATAAAATAAATGCTACAGAAAAATGCGTGCAAATAGGACCCTAATTTTTAAAAAAGTAAGCAAATAAATACAACGTAGAAAGAGGTAAGTTCATTTCGAATAAGATGTATAATAAAAAGAAAAAAAAACTACAATTTTAAGTGTGCTAAATTTTTATTAAGAGCATTTTGACTATATTAAAACGGGTAATTGTAGGTTAAGTAGCCATGAAGAAATATATTTAATATTCTTTTGCTTTTACGACGAGGGTAAAAGTTTTTAAGTTCCTATTTAGATTTTTTTTAAATAGAACAGAAGTTATTACGATGACATATTTTAAAAAGTGTATTTTTGTAAAAAAATGTCCATAATGTAGTGTAAAGCTGTTACTAAAATTCACAAAATATATTTTTTTGTAACAAAATTGAAATAAATTGTTTTTTAAATACCCTAAAATCACCCAGAAAAAAACCGATAAAAATAACAGATGATTAAATTTTTTCTAGCGATCTGATTTAAAATTAAGGCGAAATATAACAGTGGTGTCATTTAAAATTTAAAAATAAGAGTTTTTTCGGTTATCCGATTGTTTTTTATTTTAAAAATAGAAACGTTAAAAGTAAAACTACCGTGAAAAATATCCGGTATATCCAAATTTTTACCATTTATGTGTTTTTCTTAATTTGGTTTATGTTACAGCACCATACTTAAGTCTAGTAGCGATAAGGAGCAAAGTGTTAGGAACATTTTTTTTAAGAAAATAATGATTTAAATTCTTTTAAGTAATATCTTTAATATAGACATTTAGAATTTTAAATTTTTGTCTTCACACCTTCGAATTATATCAAAACGATACCCACAAGACATGTTACATAATTTACGAAAATATGATATACACGTTTAGAATTTTAAATACCTGCCAAAGTTGTAAGCAGTTTTGGTTAAAAAGTCATCACAAATATAGTTATGATGTTTGTTATGTTACGCAATCATCCTTTTGTATAGAACTAATTACGTAACCGTAAATTTAGGTGGACTGTATTATAATTTCATAGGTCGTACTGACTCAAAGTTGATAACTCGCTTGCTAAATTATTGTTTTGTAATTAAATTAGTAAAACATGGAAATTCCTACCAAAGGATTATGTTAGTAGGAACAGGATTGTATATCTTTTAAATCACTTTGGTAAAGATCGTACTAGTAGCGGTTTTATGAGCATGTGTTTATAGAGGAAACTAGAGCCTATTGTCGACGTAGAATATGCCATTGAAATTTGATGCATAAATCGGAACACTCTGTATATTTTGAATTGGCGGACAAGAACGGTCATTTTTTTCACGCAGTTGTAGAGGTGCCCAAGCAACACCCACTGAAATAAAAGCCTTAGTGCTTCTCGTATGACGTCATCGATGTGGGCCGCGAAAGTTTAATCATATGAGGGGACACATACAGTAATACTGATGAAAACTATCAGCAGTTAACTTATTTTAAAGAAAGCTAATCATATGATAGACTTTTTGACAAATCCCAAATAGTTATGCTTGAGTTTTGGTTTAAAACTAAGTCACATACGTATAAGTGTAGTATTAAAATGCAGACTCTCAAGTCCCCTATACCTACCGCCAAAATTCAGGATATGTGTTTATATACAGGGTGGACCAGGTTTTTCGTTACAAACTTAGACAGTCGATAGGAAACGTTTTTTTATGAAAAAAGTTCATATAAACATAGGTCCGAAAATGCTTTATTTCTAAGATACAGGGTGTTAAATATTAAAAAGAAAATCGGCTTTTTAATAATATCTTAAATATGCTCTATCCGATTTTAATAACATTTGGCTGTGGTATTTGTTAAAAGAAGAAGTTTATTCAGCCCTAAACTAATTTTAATTTATGTGACCAGATCAAAAACTCCCTATAATTTCTTTGAATTTTAAAATATTTACCTAATATAGAGCACAACATAGTGTTTTAGTGTTTGTTTAGGTTTCAGTTTAGGTATAATAGAAACAACATTAGGTATATTATAGAACACAGAAAATGAAAATACATTCAATTTTTAAGGTAACAGATTCCAGACTAAATAGGTATGTATTATAGAAACTATTTATTGCATGTATAGGTAAGTAGGTCATTTGGCTTACTTCATTAATGTTGCAAGTTTTCGTTTTTTACTTCTTTTTTAAATGATCGTTATTTTTAGCAGAATAATTTTTTAAGAGGGTGTTGGAAATACTTTTGAGTATTATTTTTAAAACGTCTTTTGCATTATGATTAACGCATCCATCGAAATGTGAGACATGTTTTTGTTTTATACAATATTCCAAAATTAAGTGAATCATGAAAGATCTTTTATTATAAGTGTCTAGAAATATATCCTCAAATTTATTTATTAACTTATTAAATATTATGTATGTTATATTTTGATGTTAACACACTAACTGACTCACTATACAAAAAAGTTTCAATATTCAAATTATAATTAATAACAATCGCCCAATTAATACATGGGCCAGGAGTATATTCTATTTTAAAAATAGTTAGCCTTTCACGCCCTTCTTGGGACAAACTTTGGGCAGAAAACCAATCTTTTGGGAGTTTAAATGTAGAAAATTTGACAATAAACTCCTCAAAATTGTCAAAACGTACATTTTTTTCATGGTTCTCGAACTCTATTTTGCTTAATTCAAGGGCTGTTGACAAATTTAACTCATCAATATTTTTTAATTTTTCATCTTTACTAGGGCGTATTTTAACATTTTTTGATAAATAACTAGGGCAATTTAAAAAAATAGATGGTATACAGTCTTCTTTTAGCCGTGGTTTTAGTAAATCTATTTTAAAAACCTTACCAGTGTTTGAATCTTGTAATGTTGTATTTTTGATTATACTACCTTCGGGAAAATGGGCTTCACAGACTTTCGTGTTGTTGGTGGGCTCAAAGTTATCTCGGGGTATAGCTTTTAGCCACTTTTTCCGTAAATTTACGTCCTTGGGAAAACCGAACACATGAACTTTGGGTCCATTTTTATAGTTTCCACTACAGCCAGGAACACAACACTTTTGAGGCATAATAACTATACACTAAGAACTAATACACAAAAAACACAAACCTAGCCAAAGCCGAGAGAAAAACATTAATTAATTAAACATTGATTAAACACGAACACAAACTTCTAATTGTAAACAAACCGGCAGAAAAGCAACAGGTCTTTGAGACTTTGGAAGTCCGAAATATATAGTTTTACGTTCCTAAAAATACGGCTACAAATATAAATTTTATGCCTAGATATATAACGAAATGTTACGTACAAGTTTCAGGCACTTAAAAACACATAAATACTTCCGATTTAAGGAAAATGCAGGAAAAACAACACTTCTTCAGAGCAAATTCTCGCACTAACATTATTTCGCTTTGCTCTTTCGATTGACACGATTAATGGGGTTCGATTATATTTGTATCTTTTTCTATGACATTTCACTAATACGAGATAACAATAAGGTCATACCGCACTGACCTTCCCAATTTAAAACAATGTAACTATTCGTTTGTTTTGTCAGGCGATGCGCTGTTGCCGGCTCTAAAATAAGGAAAGTATTATTTTGGGTGAGTGCAAGAACAAGGCATTAATAATTTTAGTAGAAATAGTTACTTCAGTGAAGAACACATTTTTATTTATTTCAAAATTAATTAAATAATAAATTAAAATGTATTTTTCATTTGAATATTATTTAACTAAAATGCGGCCATCCCTGTTTTATCACGAGTATTCTAATATGCGCTACTATTGTAGAAGTCTGGCAAATCTGCAACCAATTTCGCCGGGATGGCGATCACCCTTCCACCCGCAAGCGTCCCACCCACATCTTAGTTCCAAATGGCATAGGCCCAAATACGTGACGTCACAAGCTAAAATTTTCAGAGC
>JACEGR010003407.1:0-105779 GCA_014170235.1 Listronotus bonariensis
TATTTTATAAGTATGTATAATTATGATTTATTTGTATAAGTATTATTTTTAAGATTACAATATTAACGTCAGAAATTTTTTAAACAGTTTACAGTTTTCAGTAATGTGTCTTTTGATTTATATTTTATAAAACTATCTTTAATACAAAATGTTTTAGAAAATTTTAAATTTTTAATCAAATTTAAAAAATATAATAATTTTTTAAAAACCCTAAGTAATTAAATTATATGATTTAATTTTCTTCACTCAGGCATATATCTTATATTATATTTATATTTAATTCTAATGATAAACAAAGACCAAGAATAAATTTTTATATTAAAAAAAATCATAATGATTTTTTGAGGCAATTAAAATAACTAATTAAACGTTCATGAATGTTTAAAGTAGTTTTTCTCGAAAACCGTTCATTTTAGGTTAATGCATCAAGATGACTTTTACAAAGATATTTTATTGCTTTTTATTAATTTTATATCCAAATTTATTAAAGGATTGAAAAAAAAGTTCTAAATTATTTTTCTAAAGTAATGGACAGTTTATGCCCTTTGGCATTGACTACTGCCATTAAATTAAGATGGCGAATAGAAGAAATCACTAGTGATGTGTATGCAAAATTTAGCAAAAATCAGTAAACTAGAAAAAAACTTATTTGAAAAAATTACACATTTTTTTCAACATCCTGTATTTTCGATAATTTTGAGTTTTCGAAAAAATCGTTTAAATGTCTGTTGCACTAATTTTTTGTGCAGAATCGCCCACAGAAATCCTGACGCGTAATTTCCGCACCTTGTATTGTTTCCAAAGATAAAATTTAATTTAATCCACGAAACAATTCAGATAAAGGATTTGCTTGTGAAACAAAAAAATATTTTTTTATTCCCGCAAATTTTATATTTTACTTATTATACTAATTTTTAGTTAAAAAAGAGGATAGAAAGAAAACGGATATAATAATAATTATTAAAGTTTTTGTTAGTTCTGGTTAGTTCTCCAACCATTATCTACGAGTAATTTAATATAAACTAAAATTCAAAATGTCCGAAAAACTTTACTCATTATCATATCTCCTGAAATGTGATACTTTTGAATTTTGTTAACAAATGAACGGAAAGGGAAACCTTTTTAATTAAGTTTTTTAAGTTTAATTGCATAAAGTTAAATTATTACTTTGGAGTAAAAAAAACTGTAATAAGACACATAGAGGATAAATACCATTAAACAGAGTGTTCGTGAATAATATAAATAAAAAAATATAAATCATAAAAATAAGAATAAAAAGATTATACAGTGACGTCCATAATTGCTAAATTAGGTGGAAAACTTTTTATTTTTGATTTTCCAAGAGAAAATTATTACTGATGAAAATTTCTGCACACACCAGTCATGGCGTAAATGAGGTAGGTGCAAATTAACAAATATGACATAGGAGAAAGTTATCTTTATTTTTAAACTTAGAAAAAAACATTATTTGAAAAACTTTAAAAATTTAAAGTTATGTCTTATTTTTAAAGCAACTCTTCCGGTATAGAGATTAGATCGAACCATATTAACTGTCGTTAATAATTCTTATTGCCCTTGTTATTAAAGAAAAGCTTTGCTATTTTTAAAGCATTTAAGTACATTTAGATCACTTCAAAAAATACACGTAAATTCTTGCTCTTTTTGGTTCAATAAGGCAAAAATTTATAAGTCCCTTTAGTTTAATGTTTTAAATCGTTTTCATCTTATTATAAACGTTTTTGCTCTACAGATTTTTAAATTTATTTTCATGTTTTTTATTACTTTATTTAAGGGTATATATCCACTTAGAAGACCGAAAAAGCCCACTTTTCAAGTTTTTTTTTCTGAAAAGCCCTTTTTATTTATGTATTAATTTTAACTTTTTGACATAGATTATATATACTTTTAACAATATTTTAACATATTCAATTTGCTAAAAAAATGATTTTGAAAGCCGTCCGGGAGCTCCTCTAAAAACAAAGCTTTGCGGTGACCACTATATCTCTAAACTGGATTATCTAAAATTAAAAAACCTAACGTATCTAGTTTTAGAAAAATACAGTCTATAAATGAACCGAAGGAATAAGTAATTTTTTTTTTTTTTTTTGAGAAAATAGCTGTTTCTTAAACACAAAAATGATTTCGGACCCCAAATTAAGGCTTTAAAATATTTATCAATATTCAAATATTTATCGCAACAGAAAAATCTCCGATTAATTGCTAATAAATATATTAGGAAGCTTATGTCCAAATTTAAGACCAATCGGTTAAGTATTTTTTGAGAAATCGTGGTCACCGTCTTCGAAAACACTATTTTGAGAAAATCGAGTTTAAAGCTTTAAGAAACCCATATACGTAGTTGAATTTTTTTAATAAATACCCACATCTCTGCGAAACTATTTAACGGATTATTCTCAATTTTTAGAGAATAAACTTGAATAAATGTGCACTTGAATTATGCTTGAAAAAAGAATCGATTTTGTTTTAAAATCGCAAGTAAAAAAAACCCCTTCAAAATAAAATTTAATTAGGGCTATGGCAATAAAAAAATGTCTACTTGAATATCCATTTTAGGAACGTTCCAAACCAAAAACGAAGACATGAAAATAAATTTAGAAATCTGTAGAGTGAAGGCGTGTTTCATAGGATAAAAACGTGAAACATTAATCTAAAGAAAAAAATACGATTCATATTTTCGGTGAGTTAAATTTACTTATATACTTCAAGAATACCAAATCTTTGTTTTTTTAATAAACGACAATAAGGATTATTTACAGTTAATTTAGTTCTATCTAACCGCTATACGGGGTAAGTTGGAAAAAATTGTTTCATTTTTGATTTTTAGATAGGAGTTTTTTTAAATTTCATTTTATTCTAAAATTAAAAACAAAGCTAGTTTTTTCTTATAATAAATTTGTGAATTAAGGTGATATATATATATATATATATATATATATATATATATATATATATATATATATATATATTATCAAGAATATCATTTTCTGAGAAATCAAAAATTAAAGGTTTCCATGTGGTTATTATCAACTGCTATAAATTTGGTATGAGTCCCATGTCTCAGTGTTTAGATAAAAATTTAGTTTATCTAAAAAAATGCTAAAACGAACACTTTGGTAAAGAAAACTTTTATTTTAGAATTTGCAAAAAAAGTTGATTTTTTGTTACCTCCGCTCCCCTCCTATAAAAATTCCAAGTTTCAAAAGCGTTCTCTATATGTATTTTATTCGTAGATTCAATCAAATTTTATCGACAAATGTTAAACTTTGCAAAAATTTCTGACTTTTTCTAATAATTAGGGGCATCTAAAAATCTTGCATAAAAAAATTGTAACGTGGAAATATTTCAACTGGCAATAGTTAAAAAAAAAACGATAATATTTTAAAATTTAAGATTTGTTTATAAAATTGTATCAAATTTACGAAAAACATAATTGGCTGTAGTGTGTTACACTACATACACAACATGTCTTTTTATACAACTACTACAATTTGATAAACCTAAAGTAAACCACCTACCGCACCGCTTCATGCTAAAAAAATGTTTTTTTTTGTGTTTAAATTTCATTTATTTATTCCATTCAATTTTAAAAATAAAAATACCTATTAATTTTTAACAATTTTATTTTAACATCCCTACAGAAATTAAATCACCATTTCTACCACACCCACTTTGGTAACTTTACTGGACCTTTCTTTGACTTTCTATGAGTTTCCGTTTCTACACCGGCACCGGTTAAAGGGTTCCTAATCATAGCTGACTCAGATACTATCATCTCCTCTCATAATCAAGTTAGTGTTTTGATACCAACACAAATCTCTGGGGTCGTGTACTGTTTTTATAAGCTAAATAGAATACTGCAATTCCCAAAATAATGATTTGGTCTATCACTAATCTCGATTGTGTGAAAATGTCCGCCTTTAGCACGGGAGGTAGACGGGAGGTATAGTGAGAATCGACCTTAATTCAGAAAAACTACTTGCTATAACTGAGCGTTATCGTAGTTAAAGTTTAGTATCTGAGATTCAATAATTATTTAAAAAATGCCAGCTTTATTTGATTTGGAGTTTGCGCCGAGCCACAAAAACTTTAAGCGCTTCGACGGCGCTCACTCCAGTGCATTCCCGACTTGCCAGGACGGCTCTTTATCCATGAAGTGGAAAATTTTACGCTAAACCGCGCTAAAAGTATAATTTTCCAAGAAACCGAAAAGTTTTTCAACTTAAAAAGATTTTTAAAAGATCTCTTTAAATTAAAAAAGGCACTTTTATGAAAATCTATTAAAATATCATCTAATAAACAAGTTAAAAAAGTTTTTTGCATAATTTTTTAAAGTATGATAAACGTTATTTAAAAAGTTACTTAATAGTTTAAAAAACAATGTTTTTAGTGGGTGAATGTGAAAAAGGGATGTACACTATGACACTATTTGTATGTTTTTGTGATGTATGCTTCTTTCTCAGTTACTAAAAATGTGTAAGTAACATATTTATTTATTTTTTAAATTTATTTTATTAAAAATTTAATTCGTACCACCGTTATCTATTCCACCAAATCTTGCTTTCATATTAAAAAGAAATACAAATACGTACCTATGTTTTAGTATAGTGTTATAAAAAAAAATATTTTTAAAATAAATAAAAATTATTAAAAAAAAATGTTGTATATAAAAGGATTTTTGGTGTAATGTACAATTGTTTCGCATCCGCCATTTTGTCTAAATGATGTCAAAGGCAAATGTCGGTCATTGCTTCTGGGTTATTATGGGACAGTCGCCCTAAATAAATAAATATATATATATATAAATATATATATATATATATATATATATATATATATATATATATATATATATATATATATATATATATATATATATATATATATATATATATATATATATATATATATATATTTAAATCAAACCCACTTTAAAGAGATAAATAAAAAATATAAAAATAATAAAAAAAACAAATTGAAATAATGAAGTCGGGTAATAACATATGGTATTAAAGTATAAAAATATTTTGTGTATTTAGTTATTAACATTTGGTACTTTGATGGAATGTTTTTACCCGATTTAATTTTTTCTACTTTTTTGAATTAATATTTTAAAATTTTTAGTAAGTATTATTTATCTTTTTTAAACTCGCTTTGATTAAAAAAATAAATAAAAGGTGTTTCTAAACAAATGCAAAAAATTTAAGGAGGAAAAAAACTTTTCATAAACATATGTCCTAAACGTCTTAGTTTTTAAACTACGGGGTGGTATTTTTTTTTAATATTGTTTTTTTATAATACCTTTTATACCCACTTTTAAAAAGTGGGAGACGCACCCTTTGCACCAAAAGGCATTTTTTGACATACAGAAAATAAATTATTCCAGTGTCGTCCATAAGGGGTTTAAGGCAAATATTTTTAAGAAAAAAGTAGTACACCACTGCATTTTTCTTCAATAAAAATATTTCTTCAAATCCCCATTTATTTTAAAACAAATTTGATCTCCTGACTTTTTTTTGTTTGATGTACGGTTTTCGCGTAAATCAATAAAAACCATTTTTTGGCCTGGTCAGTTTGTATTCCTGATATGAAATATAATGTAATATTTCATATTAGGAATACAAAGTGACTGGCCGAAAATTATTCTTTGTTATTTATTCTTTAATTAGATATGAATTTGACCATGCCGAGAAACGGTTTTTATTTATTTACACAAAAACCGTACATCAAGCAATAGAAAGTAAAGAGACCAAATTTGTTCTAAACTAAATGGGGATTTAAAAAAGATTTTTATTCTAGAAAATAGCAGTGGCGTACTATTTTTTACTCAAGAAATATTTACCCTAAACCCCTTATGGACGACACTGGTAAAATATATTTTTTTCTTATATCCCAAAAATGTCCTATGGTGCAAAGGGTGCCTCTCCAAAATTTTTAGAAAAATATCTGAATGGGTATAAAAGTTATTATATATAAAAAATATAATTAAAAAAATTTAACACCCCGTAGTTCAAAAACTAAGAAGTTTAGAACATATGTTCATATCAAGTTTTTTCTTATTTTTTTAGTGAAAAATCGCCTCCAAACATTTTTTGCATGTGTTTAGAAACACCCTGTATATATATTTTACTCTTTTAAGTTCTTTATTATTAACATTTAATAGGTAACCATCCACAAAAAAAAAGTACTAGTACCTTTTTCCCTCACGTATTCTTTTCGCAGAAAACGGCAATGCTACTTCTAATAGATATATATAAAAATATTTTAACATTATATTCACTACCTTGATTGTTCAAACATCCAGCATAGGTAGTATATATCTACTAGAGGTAGCTTTGCTTAAAAAATGAGTCTAGTACAATTGGCTTTCGCAATTCTGACTAGGTTTTCTTATAGGACTACCGTAAAAGTGCACTCTTTCCAATAAAAAAATTAAATAAAATCGGTCCAGAATTGACGGAGTAATCGGTGTATAAAGGGTGTTCAAGAATATGTGGCCAATCTCTAGGATTCATATGGAACACATAAAAAAAATGTACAAGTTCACATAAAATATTTTCCTAAAATCCCTCTTTACAGAGATAGGTGCCCTTAAAGGACATCACCAAAAATCGGTTTTCTTAAATAACTTTTATATCACTTGGTATAATGGAATGATTTTTTAATACAATAAATACCAGTTAGGACTCCTTAAAATGATATCCTTGTAAAACATTTGCCTTCCTTAGTTCGCCAGCGGCGGACTTACCCTTACCCAATAGTGCTAATTTTTTCATCCTGTTTAATAAGGAAATAAAATATTATTTTTTAAAAAGCCTAAGCCCAAAGCTAAAAAAGGTACGCTTCTTCGATATCGATAAAGTTAAGCGTTTTCGAGAGAAACAACATTCTGTTTAAATAAGGTTGTATTAAATAATGTTGTTTTTCGGTTCGACATAGGCTCCCTCTTATTTTATGCATTTCCTAGCTTTAAATTTCGAAGATTATAGGACCCTTCACAATGCTGCAACATTATTTTTTAGTTTCGTGAAAATAAAAAATCTTTTTTATAAGTATTTTTAGTTCCATTTTCAACAAAATAACCTATTGTTTTTAGATGCCCCTACTAAACAAAAACTTGTTTTTGTCGAAAACGCTTTAATGTATCTACATCTAACAGATTTTTTTTGGCTAAGGATTTAAGCTTCCCAGGAATACTTATTTTATTTTTTGATTATACAGGGTGTAAAAATAATTAACAATAATGTGTAAGGGTTAGTCCGCCTCTGGTAAACTAATAAAGGCAAATGTTTTACAAAGATGTATACCAATTAAAAGATTTCTCACTAGTATTTATCATGTTAAAAAAATATTTCATTATAAAGTACTATAAAAGTTATTTAAGAAAAACCGATTTCCAGTGATTTTCTTAAAAGGTACATATCTCTGTAATGAGGGGCTTTAGGAAAAAAGGAACTTGTCACATTATTCTTAAGTATTCTTTATGAATTTAAGAGATTGCCCACATATTCTTGAACATCCTGTATACATAACGAAACATAGGTGTCGAACATGTCGTCGGTATAAAGTTTAAACTAAGTAACAATTTTATGTTTTGGAGATATCAGCAATTTTATGTAAAATTTGCTTTGAAAAAAAAGAAGAGCCTTTGCTATCAGGTTTTATACTGCTATTAAAAGAAATTAATTCTATTAGGAGTTTCTGTTAATTAAAAAAAAAAATATCCAAAAAAACAGAAATAACACTTTTCGTACTTAGTGAATTTTTCCTCATTTGTAACCTAGTAATTTTACCATATAGTGCATAAATATAGTAATATAACTGCACATAACAACACTAGAAAAAATTGTGAGCTCACTGAACTTAAAACTAAATTAAGGGTTTGACTTAATACACCACCGATTAATATCCTGTCTCGTCTTCTGCATTCAAAAAATTCAGTAAGTGACACATACAGAATATTATTTATTTAAGTTTTATGTTATTAGAGTTTTACCGTTACCATAAAGTTTCTTGCACTTAGTAAACTTTAATATTTTACTTAAGGGCTTTAAAAGTCAAACATGGCAGTTTTTATTTGTTTATATGATAGAACTATTACCGCAAGTAACTTGGGTATGCCTTACTCATTTTTAAGAAAAATGTTACTTAGTTACTTTTACCTTTATACCGACGATACAACTTCTTTCTTGTTTTTGAAGAAGGATAAAAATCCACAAGTATTATTATTGATTCTGCTAAACGATATTTTACCAGTTGTTCACTAAACTATACCTGAAAACCTTTTTTTAATATTTAAAAAAATACATAAAATAGCTAAAAAGCTAAAAACTACAATCAAAATTGGCATATTTTATACAAAATGGTTTAAAATTACAAAACAAATCTTTGAAACATCCTTATGAAGACAGTAATAAACTAAAAAATGGGCTTTTTTTAAAAATAATTTATTTTAGTTTTTAAATGCAAACATCATCAGATTTTGCAAAAATTTAAATGAGTAAAAAGTATTTTTAAAAAAGTAATATAGTATTACAAAAAAAGGTAAATATTTAATCCACCAAGTTAAAATTTTGGATTCTTTTTAATTAAGTAGGAACAAAATTTCTTATTACTAAATTTTTGATTTACCATAACAGGATCTTTGTTATTTAAAATCTTGTTGTATATTATAAGGGAATTCCTTTTAACGCTTCTATTTAAAAAAATGTTTTTGTCTGCATCTTAAAAATATTTTTTTAAGTTTTTTTTAATAACCATAATTCTTCCTACAAATTATATTCATTAATTAAACATGTTATTAAACACATTTAATAACTTTTTTATAGTTTTTTTAATATATCTTCTAATTTTTTTCCTAAAGTAATATTTTCGTGATTTTAAACCACCCAGAATACCTAACCTATAAATAAAAAAATTTAGGTATAGCTAAGTCTATCCGTTGACACAAGGATTTAAGCCGGATTTATAGATTGACGTTTGTGTTTCCGTTTGCCGTTTGACGTTTTCATGAAATAAAAACTTTCCATTTGTCAATTTATATTTTCTGTTTACCGTTTCCTAATATACCATATCAGAAACCAACATGTCAAACGGCGATCGGTGACGGAAACGTCAATTTATAAATTTAGCTTAATTGCTGAGTCAATTTTGATTTAAAAAAAGTGACGTAATTGTTTTTGTCAATTATATTAGCTAAGATGCGTCCTACGCCACCACTGATCTTAATAATTAAAATTAAGTTTAGGCTAATTTAACCTCCTATTACAGAAATTCTACAGCCAAATTTTATTAAAATTGGATAAGGAATACATTATTAAACAAACGATTTGGATTTTAAGGTTTGCCACCCTGTGCTTTAGAAACAAAGCATTTTCGGACCTATATTCATAAACACTTGTTGTCATACAATTGGCTCAGGAACACGCTCTGTATAATAAAAACTTCTCCTAGTCAATTAGACTAAAAATATAGAAAGAGCCTTGATAATTTCTTGCTCCTTAGGCCAGGTTAGTTTAATAAAACACTTAAATAACGTTTTTTTTTTAAACTCCATTTATAAAGACATTTGACATAATTCCTCAAAAATAAAGAAAAAAGTCATATTGACCATCGGCATCGCGTTAAATCTCTTCAAGATTGTGGTATGTTAAAGTCCCATCTTTACTGGTAATATTTCTATAAAAATTCGGGTGGTCACCGGTAAAGATCGGAATCTGGATTAGATATTTGGTTAAAATACATATATTTAAATGATTAAATTAGTTTTTATAGTTTGTGACCCGCAAATAATTTACAGGGTGGTCCAAATCAAAGCCTAAAAAATTGTGCTAACACAAGTATTTAAAATGAAGGCCAAAACATTTTGAGATACATTTTTTATTGCACTTTTGACCTTTTATTAAGTCAATAGTCTACTAAGAGGGTAAGTAAAATTGTTCCCCGGGGTGCGACGTTTCCTCAATTTGCTTCCGACCGTGTAATACCTTCATAAAGGATTTTTAGAGCATAACTTTCCGGATGTACTTCAGCAAAACTGACTGTGACATCACACTTCCCGCTACAACGGTTTACGTCCCTAAATTCACATGCACATATTCGTATAATTTAAATTTCAAAGTTCAAAGTTTCTTCAACAGGACGTAAAACCAAGAGAAGCGTCGCGGCGCGTCCCGAAACAGGCAATATAAGTTTAGTTTATGGTTCGGATTAAAATTACCATTTCTATGACTAGGGGATGATTTTAAGCTTTCTGTACCAAAAATTGATTGTTTTTGAGTTGTATGCAGTCTAAGAATTATTTAAAGTTCGTTATTTTGTAAAAGCTGCAAGGTTCTCGGCGCATGCTTCCAACAAGGGTAGAACCGATGGGATTATAGTTTAATGGTGTTTTTGTTGGGTACACGCCAAAATCTGTCTAGAAAAACAAACAAAGAAAACTAATTATAAAACGACGTTTTGGTGGCACCTCTGCCACTGTTGTCAAGTTAAAATTAGGTTAAAAATAAAATTAAAAAAACTAACCAATATTTAAATTAAAAATGATTAAAATTTTAAGCTTTATTATTTATTTACAGTTTTAATTAAAGGTTGAAGACAAATGTCACACACACAAAAATTATTAAGAACAGCATACATACATCAAGACTTTTGATATGGAAATTACTTAGATTAAGAGTTAACTTAAAATTTCTAAATAAAAAGGATTTTTATTGCAACAAATAAACACTTTTTTGTCATTTGTGGTGAAAACCCCTTTCCAGGTAACCAGAACTAACCAAAACTAACCATCACCGCCTATCTATACTTTTTCTTTGGTTTTTAGTGTTTTGTTACTTGACATTACTTGAATATTTTCTACCGAAGAGAAGGTCTTCTTTAGTTCTGGTTAGTTAAATATTTTTTTTTTTCCCTAATCAAAACTGAGACTAATACACATTTAATTTATTATTTCGCGGCATTTTATTCGATCACGTAAACGGAGATAACTGTAACGCTCACAGCATAGTATTTACTTAATTTAAATTTTCGGGTCGAACAAAACAACGCCCGGAGTTAGTGAACACTCCTAATAAGGAAAGCAATGTAAGATATGATTTAGCAATTTCTATGCGATTAACGCATCATGTAGCGCAAACCATATACGAAATGGAACAATGCGACCCGGTACAGTCACTTTGATAGGTCCTGTGACTCAGGCAAAAGTAGTCAGTACAATGGGTCCAGGTGAATGACAAAAAGAAGTATTTTTCTTGTATATAATAGAAGGAGAGCTAGTAAACCCTTCGAGTAACGTTGGGTCTGTAAGGCTGAAAGTTTGATAAAATTATAAAAAATAAAGAAACTTTTCTAGGATTTAGTTTATTTATAGTGACTTAAATAAAAATTAACAGGCGTTTTTGATAAGCACAAGTACCTGCCAGACGAACTAAAAGGTGTGGCTGATTTGGATGGCTATATTTCCAAAACTAATAAAGCTAGATGCACCTAATGTGATGTTTTCTCAAAGATCTTTTAAAGATTTATTTAACGGTGCTACTGGTGATAATATACAGGGTGGATTTTGTTTATAAGGCATCCTTTATAATATATTACCATTTAAAAGATATTTTATAATTTTTAACATTCAACATTAGCATTTAAAAATATACATGGTTTATGATGTGCAGGGCAAATGCTTGCTAGTTGATGCTTGTCGTACTTAGCATGCTATGACTTATCACTATAAAAAATTTATAGCCTTGCAGGCCCAACGTTACTCGAAGGGTTCACTAGCTCTGGGACTATTATTACTATAGAACGGAATTACTTCCATTTATTTTCTTATAACTCAAATACGGTTGTTCCGACACTGTTCTTAAAAATGTAAACTAAGCTTTAAATGACATTTTTTACGTGAAGTATATTTCAAATACCTTCTTACATTATTTAAATTACCATTTTTGCATACAGGCACAATTTGTCAGAGACGAGGATTGGCATTTGTATCTACTTTTATACGTGATGCCATTTACTTCTTGTGAGTCTTGGACCATATTTATTATTTCAGATTATTTCATCATTTCTTATATGAAAGCATACTTGATGTTTTTAAAGGAAAAAACAACAAAACTAAACTGCTGGGCATTCGAACTAAATAATTTAAATTTTAGGAAAAATTATTACAATAAATTTTCTCAGACTACAAAAACATATTTTAGTGCGGTTTCAGCATATTTGAGACGCAACTATTAATCTTTATGATTACCTTCATTGTAGCCTTGGTACTAAACTTACTTCTTATATACAGAGAGGTAAATATCATGTATTTTTTTGGTTGGGAAATTTTGTTGTTCTGAAACTTTTTAAATAAAAGAAATTTTTAAATCTTCGAAATTTTATAATAATCAGATAATCATTTGTGACAAACACTTTTGGCAGCTTTTTGATATTCCTCGTAAATCACCCTGTATAACGGTGACTTTTAGTTTAATAAACTCTACTCTTTGACGTTTTAACCAAAAAGCAATACCTTTTTGATGTTAAAAAAACTTTTATAAATTCTAAAAGCATTTTTGGAGTCTAGAGATCAAAATACCAAAAGGGTTTTTTTTTAATTTGCTTTGCTTAGTTTGCGCAATAATGTTCTTTGAATTGTATGGTTGTTCAATTCTTGGATGCTTTACATTTCAGAATCGGTTTCATCAAAATTTACAATATTTACTACTTGGGAGTTTTGGAGAATGCCCAAGTTGTTGCTAAGTTTGCCATTTTTAGGATATTAAAGGTTTTTTTTTAATGAAATTATTGTTTTACTTTGCCTTGGTAATTTATTTTCGACCCTTCTTCTCATAATTTGCAAAACCCCAAATGTTAAATCCCTACTTTGCTCTATTTTTAAAATATGAAAACAAAGCATTTATTTTAAAATGTAAGACGACGGACTCTTTTTTAGAACCGGTTTCATTAACATTTATTTACTATCTATTGATTTTAGGGAGATACAGTTTATTAATAATATACCCCCAAGCAGTACATACTGAAAGTTTTAACGAAACTGGTTCTGAAATATGAGGCAGTTTCCATACATTACGACAATCTTTATATCACATCCAAGCATTAAACAACCATACAATTCAAAGAGCATTATTACGCAAACTTAACACCGCAAATAAAAAAAAAATAAAAAACCGTCATTTTGATCCCTTAAGTTCCAAAATACTTTTAGAATTTATAAAAATTAATTCGGTAGTTTATGAAAAATATAAAAATCTGCCAAAATTGTTTGTCACAAATAATTATTTGAGAAAATTAGGTGTAAAATTTTACCTAAAACTTAAATTATTCTGTTCGAATGTCCAGAAGTTTATTTTCGGGAAAGGTAGCATGTTTTTAGCCACCTTTATTTGGTTTTAGCCTGTAAACCTTCAGTGACAGACGAAGCTTTTTTAAAAGTGAAGCGAACTATAAATTTTGTGCCCCTTGGATTTACATAGGACGGATAAATATTTTTGAACGAAAGAAATTAAAGACCAAAAAAAAGGCGTTCATTTTTTGTTATTTTGCGCTTAGTCTGCGCTTTTACACCTTTTATCCAGAAAAAATGCTAAAACAGGAAAGTATAGATAAAAAAAAGGTACTCGTGTTTTCAAGTTGCGCCCCTCTATAGGAACTCATACCAGTACTACTGCTTTCTTGCACCCTATTGTGGCGTCCTCCTTTTCCCAGCGCTGAAGCGATCGGTTCACGACTTCAAGCTTAATCCGGCACTGTAAACCTTTTAAGTACTCTTGGGTTTACCCACTCAATAAAAGACAGAACTTGAACGAATATGGCATATCTTTATAAAACAACTTATACAAATATGACACGCAGATCCTCGTAAAATATTTATATAAAAAAAACTAAAAATTTTGCACATGGTATTTTTACTTATGGAACGATTCATCTATCATACCGCTAAAAAGACGACATTTCTAAATATATGACATGCATATCTTTATAGGCGATAACAACTTATACAAATATGACATGCACATCTTTATTAATGGCAAAGTCTAACGAAGGTACGCGCTGTTAAATAATCTTTATATACAAGGTGTCTTTAAAAGGTCTGTACAAAATGCAACTACAAATTCCTTGGGCCAAAACACAACAACATTAAAATAAAACGTTTAATCTGAAATATCTTAAGAACGATTAATTCTAGCTCTATTTATTAGGCATACCTTTTTGTGCTCAATATATATAAAAAAATTATTATTTTCTTAAGTAAAATGAATATTTTGACACCTTGTATCTCACAAACGATTTACTTATTAGACTAGATAAATTGATTGAATCGTTGTAATTTACATCTGACATTTATTGCATGATATTTATGTCAGACAGAAATTCTGGCTAATGTAAACAATAAAAAATTTGTATCGGACATAAATTTTTGCCCACAACCACTTGACGATGGCTGAATTCATTGCGTGTAAAAGCCAAAAACAGAAAAATAAAATAAAATGTAATAAATTTTTGACCGTTTACATTAGCCAAAATTTCTGTCTCACATAAATTATCATACAATAAATGTAAGATGTAAACCTATCTTAAGCTATATTTAACAGTAAATATAGCTTAAGTAGTATATTTAAAAATCTTGTTACATAATAAGAGAATAAAATATTATATTAGACATATTTGTAAAAGACAAGTTTTACGCAATATACAGGGTGTCTCTAAAAGGTCTATACAAAATTTAACCACAAAGTCTTTGGACCAAAATACAACGATATAACGTAATTTACCTTAGTCGAAAAGTTGATCGTTTTCGAGAGACAGGATGTCAAAGTTTTTATTTTAATTTAGTTATTTTTCAATAATTTATTCATTATATATTTATCCACAAAATTCAGTACTAAAAGGCTTTTCAGACTGGGGACTATTCCTCCGTTTATGTCGTAAAATGTAGAACGAGCCACCTGCAGTCATTTGCTTAGGTTCAAAGTGTCATACCTTTTTTGCTTTTGTATATATTAATGTTAGCATAAAATTTTTACTCTTTTGATTTTTTTGCACTAAATTAGTATACTTGATAATTATCACTACGAGCAACCGTTTTTAGGATATTTTAAATTAAACACCTTTATTTTATACTAAAGTATGCCATTGCATTTATTCACGCTTTATCAAGGCCTCCTGGTAGTATCCAAAAGGTCTATACAAAATTCTACCACTAATTCTTTGGGTCAAAATATAACAATCCAATAAAATTTACTTCAATTAAAAGGTTTCTGGTTTGCACGTTAAAGGTTTACAAATCAAATCGGGTTAAACCGTTATATTCTGTAGTAAAAAAATGTAGTAATCATTTGTACAGACCTTTCAGAGAAGTCCGGCTAGCCTAAATAGAGCGTAAAGAAATGCAGAGGATTTTTTAATGTGAAATAAAACGCTTTATGTAAGATATCTCAAAATCGGTTTCTCGTAGCGATATTGATTAAGAAGGCCTTCTTTGTACAAAAAGTATGGAAGAATAAAAATTATTTACTAAAATTATAATACAGGGTGGCGCACCACAAACCCCTCGGTCTCGCATACAAAAACGGTATTATTTCCTAAAATTATTTTTTTACATGGATATGTGGGTATATTGGGAGCATAATTTAAAATTATATGGAATTATATAGGATGTCCAAAAAAAAGATTCCTATCAAATTTATGTTTTTTTAAAGGAACACCCTGCATATTAGCCTATTTTTGGATTGTGGACATAAAAATAAGGTAAATTTTATCAGCGATACCTTTACCAAAGCAATATACCATAATATACATAGTCAAACCTAAGTAAGGTAGGATATATTAAAATTTTGTTTTTTGTCATAATTGTCAATGTCATAACCTCTTGTTCTAAAATTTTTAAAAATTCTAAATATCCTAAAACCTTTTATTTTTGGTATAGGGATCGCTAATTGAACTTACCCTATTTTTATGTCCACAATCCAAAAATAAATTAATATACATAGGGTGTTCCATTTAAAAAACATAAATTTAATATGGATATTTTTTGGAGCACCCTGTATAATTCTTATAATTTTAAATTATGCTCCCAATATACCCACATATCCTTGTATTTTAAAAAAATAATACCGTTTATGTATTAGAGACCGAGGCGTTTGTGGTGCGCCACCCTGTATACCGAGACAATAAAAGTAACGGCACTTTGAAGAAAAGCAAAGGTCTGTAGGTGGCTCCCTCTACATTTAACAGCTAATTATATGAGTAGTTTTAATTTTCTTGCTTTGAAAAACTCTTTATACTGAGGTTTGTAAAAAATGAAAATAATAAATACAATATTTAAAAATAACTAAAATAAAATAAAAACTTTGACACTTTTTTTTTACTGTTTGACAATCCACGAAGGCTTTATGTCTAAGTACCAGAGTACCGTGGGTATCGGGTTATAAGATGTTTATAATCATTTTTCACGCTGCTCTGTCAACGTTATCCAAGCACTGAAACATGCAGTTTTTTTTGCATTTTACAGCATCTTTTAGATAACTCGGTAGTGCCACCATGGACTTTATATTTCCAAGTAACTACTACCTGGGGTAGGCAGAATACTACACAGTGGTTGGCCAAGCCATCTATGAGGTGACGAGCGATTAAAAATGCCAATGTACGGTTCCGAGATTCGAACCTGGATCGCTGCGGTGAGAAGCTGGTAAGTTACCGCTGCACCACGCTCGCCACAAACCTGTATCTCGATCAACGATCAACTTTTCGACAAAGGTAAATTGCGTTAGGTCGTTGTATTTCGACTCAAGGAGTCTATATTAGCCTTTTTAACAGGCCTTTTAGAGATATCCTGTATATTTTTAAAGATTTATCTTTATCTTAGAAGTTTTATCTCAAAACTATTGAGCTTAGAACACCTCCTGTTCTAAAAGTTAAAATATTAAGCCTTTTTAACTAAAAATAAACGTCGAATTTTACCTGAAAAATCTTCCCAGGAGACTAGAAATACAGTAAAGGTGGCATTAGTAAATTACTTTTGTAGATAATAGTAATTAAGTATTTTTCATGGTTTTGTGAAACAAATGATTAATACTTACGTTTTATGTGCTTTCCTTTTAATTAATCTACTTTAAACTATTTTTTTTGTCAATGGTAAAATTATATTCTGTATACATTACACGTTTTTATATACAGAGTGTTTTCTAATAATTGTGGTAAAAAAATTAAGAACCTATTTGAATCCTTCACTTCGGAAACCTGTTGAGTGGACTTTAATTAATTTCCGGCAAGCGACCAAAAACTCTCTGTCTTTAAAATTAATAAACATCTTAGCTCAAAAAAACTTAGTAGTGGTAGTACTTAATAATTGTGATGATGCTATTGTATTAACACGTTTAAAATAATATTTTCTTTGAAAAAATATTTTTTTACCACTAACCTGAGAAATTGCTATTTGCTCCATTTTCCTAACAAGAATTATTATTTTTCACCCTAACTAAAAAACAAATTGTTAGGAAATTACTTATACCAAAATTAAAATTGTAATAGTAAAATACATTAATGTTAGCAGGGAAAAAAATCTACAGGTGTGGAAACGATCTCGCCCACCATAGGGACTTAAAAGCATAGGAAATATTTGAGGTGGGATTTGGGGTGCTTGCGTCGCTGTCCAACGAAAGGTGGAAGCGGTAAGCAAGGAGCTCCTAATCTCGCCCTGCTCGCGCTCTTTGCAGCGGTAAATTGTAGGGAGTACATAGCAGAATGGTGGAAGGGATTCATTGCATTTATCGCCTATGGCCGGTGGTTTTTGTTTCCATAGCGGTATATATATCTCGGGTGAGCAAGCTATCATTTATCTTGCACATTAGATATAAAAATTCTCCGTAAAAAATAGCTCACTTCGTACCCTAGCTATACAATATACTATTTCACACTTGACTGGTTTCTGCAATAAAATAAATTATCTTTATACAGTGCGGAAAAAATGCTTCTACTAATTCCTAGGGCTAAAAAATGACGATCTAATCCAACCTACCTTTGTCCAAAAGTTAATGATTTCGTAGATACAGAGTGTTAAAAATGTTTTGCCGTTTAGTTCTTTATAAATATTTGTGTAAGTAATGGGTGTATTGTCAATATCTTTTAGTGCCACTTTGTATGTAATTTTTAGATAAAAATTCTTATTTTTCATTATATTTTACGTAGACCTTAGACCTTAGAATAGGGTCGGAACAACCCATGCATGGGTGATGTCTTAACCGTTTGAACCCGCCTCACGTCTGTTGTGCTCCCAAAGCTTTTTATAGTTGTGCTCCCAACGCTTTTTATAAATATTTGTGTTAGTAATGGGAGTATTGTCAAAATCTTTGGCTAAAGGGGGTTTTGAGAGGTGAGCAATTTTCTATTAATTTCTAGATGGCGCCACCTGCGGTATTTTGCACAAATTACTAACAAAATAACTTTTTGTACCACTCTGTATGTAATTTTTAGATAAAAATTCCTATTCTTCATGATATTTTACGTAACAACGCATTCTGGGTAAAAATTAATATAAGCAGCCGTTTTTGCGATATCTTAATTTAGCAAAAATACAGCTTCCACAGTCTTCGGAAGTTCTTACCAAAAGGGAGACGTTTTTATTATTACCTTTTCAAAAAAAGTGTCTCTTAATAAAAAGTCCTGTTTGATGAGAACACACATTTTCATAAAAATATTTGTATGTTTGATAATATTTGTATGTTTGATGTACTGCTGGCCTAAAAATACTTGTTTTTAAATTAAAATACAGGGTATTTCCCAACTGTAGTATGAAACCTAAAGGGTGATTTCTTATGTTATTTTATAAAAAAATTTCTATAAACCACTGTTCAGAGTTGCTTTGTTTCTGAGATACAGGGCGTTAATTTAAAAAAATGCTATACAAAAAAGTATATGACACTAAAACGTTGTATTTTTAGTTGCTTTATAGAAATAAAAAATTAAAAACTACATAATAATCCAGTGGCTTACACATTTCTCTCAATAATATTGGATGTGGTGCCCACTGAAACGCCACTAAACCCAATAAAGTCAATCCAGGGTTACGTTCATAATACACATTTCTTACATTTCTGTTACAGAGGTCGTTCCTAAATATATTTATTACACTGCTTTCCGTCTCTACAGCGTTCAAAAATAGTCTGGGAATGTAACTTTGTATTACATTCTTTACCGTGCTCACGAGCGCGGTAATAATTCTACCGATTTTGCGCATTTCATATTTGTCTCTTAAAAGAATAGGAAACAAACGTTTTTTTTTTTAATTTTTAGATTTAAAAGTTTTCAAAAACAAACAAAAAATATTTTGCTGATGCTACTTTGGTTGTCAGAACAACTTTGTTCATTTTTAGGCTCTATTTATTTAGGTACTAATTTTTCTCCAAACCACAAAATACCTACAAACTTTTTCAAATTCAAAATAAGAATATTTTTATACAAACACAAACATACAGGTTTTTTTTAAATTTATTGCATTATTAAGTTTTGATTTGTTTATAAATTGATTTTTGGTATATTAAAATTGTGATTTATATTAGATTTGAAATAAATAAATAAATAAACATCTTTAAATATTTCTCGTTACATGCCAGGTTACAAGGGAAAATTGCTTTTACAATGTAATACATTTCAAATGTCATTTTGATTCCATTACAGAGTACAAGGATTACTTTACATTTTATTTATGAACGCACCTTTAGTTAGAGCTTTACAAGCGTGTATTATCATATTTATAAAATTCCGTTTTTTTTTAAACTTTAACGCCCTATCTCTATCTCAGAAACAAAGCAACTTCAGACATATGTTTATGAGAAATTTTCTCCATAAAATGAAATAAGAAATCACTTTTTAAAGTTTTGTACCGTAGTTAGAAAGTACCCTGTATATTAATTTAAAAACAAGTCTTTTTTATGACACCCTGTAACGTCCAACATACAGTTATTTTTGTGGAAATTTCTTTTTTCTTTAGGCAGGACTTTTTGTGAAAAGGCACTATTTTTTGTAAAGGTAATAATTTAAAATTTTCCCATTTGGTAAGAACTTTCGAAGATATGCTGCATTTCCTGTATTGCCAAATCTAAGCTATACGGGTGTTTTAAAATTAGTTGCTTATTCCTAAAAGTGTAAATCTTTAGGTGATTTAAGAAAGAAAAGTTTAAATTAACACTTTAACTTTAAATATACACAGTGGTAAAAAATATATATTTTTAAAACTTTTCCACTCTGTATTCTTGGTTATATAACTTACTTATACTAATACTAATTACTTATACTTAACTTAAATATATAACTTACTAACACTGTTTAATGACTTTAAATTGAAATTTTGACATGCTTGTTACAACTAGACGTGTTTGCTGAAGTAAACATACAGGGTAACCAAAGAACGATCATTAAATTTAGTTCAGAAACACATAATAAACCGTCGCTTGACTCGTTTCTGCACTAAACACGATTCTTCTTATGAAATTAAACACACACTGGCGCATGATAGATGACTAATCCAAAAAAAAACTTAACGTATACATAACACAATTGAAAATCGATAAAAATTAAATTTTTGCCAAAAATGTTAGTTAGCTAGCTTTCTGAAATAATAATACATTTATAAGCTAGTTTTATAAAAACCAATCCTAAAAATATACGTCTAAAAAGTGGATACTGGGTGTCAAGCCTTGGAGAAAACTCGTTTTTTTAAGAGTAGGTATTTTAAATATCTCTTACCTGTTTTTAATAAAACTTGTTAGTGTAATTAACTGCATTAATTTAGCTCTTAATTAATTAAGAAATTTTCTTGAAAGTAACTGTATTCATTCTATTCCATTTTCTTAAAAATGTTTGACATTTTATTCAAGTGCGCAACAAAAAGCTGTTTTTCTTAAAATAATCTCTTATGCAAAAACTGCGGTTTGCAGATCACCTCCTAAATTAAATTTAAGACCAGTGGCGCTTCGAGCGGCACCTAAACGAATAATTCTGACAAAAAGTACGTGGTGACGTACCAGGGTGTAGCCAGTGGGCTTTTGTGAGTTTTTTTTTAATTTTATTTAAACTAAACAAATAAAAATAAAACTTTTTTTTCTTTTTAATTTCTTCATTAGTTTCGAAAAAAACCACTTAATTGCATTTCCTTGAATCACACAAAATAGATAGAAAATATTTTAAAAACACTTAATTTCGTAAATCTTTATGTTTAGTTTACATGCCATTTTTATTTATTTTAGTGTTTATTTACCAAATTATGTTTTTTTCTTGAAAACTAAAAAAAAAACAAAACAATATTAAAGAGCAAAAAGTCATGTTTTATTTCCTTACATAACAAATATATAAATAATATTAAAAATCCAGTGGCGTATTGTTTTTTCAGAAATATTTGTCTAGGTGCCATTCGATGCGCTACATGACTTGATAATTTAATATTAATTAAACTCTAAAGTTAAAAAATGTGACTTAAAAACACCGCATTTGAAGATCTGTGTTAATAAAAATATATATATATATATATATATATATATATATATATATATATATATTTTCAACCATGTATCTAATGTTGACATCCGACTTTTTAAAAGTTTTAAAGTGTCACTTTTCTGACCTTTACATTCATCTCTTGGGGAAAAGGTAACTTTCCTCCGCGGGCGAAAGTAAAATAAAGAAAAAGAAACCCCAGCAACCGTCGCAAATATTAAAACAATTACCATCTTGACATCTGGTCTGATAGCGTTTTCGGTTTACTGCTCTCCGTTGATCTAAGATGTCTCTTGATAAGATCAACGTGTTCGGCTTACGATCTGACTCGCCCCCGCTCGGAGGTTCGTTTTCGGTTTAAAAATTTTGTTGCTTCAAAATCTCAAAGAGATCGCTCTTAGTTGATCCGAAAAATTTCGTGGAGGAGAGAAACAATAACCTCAAATTTTTGTTATAAAATAAAAGCGTTTTGTGTATCTGGAATCAGTCAGTGTCTTTGAAATATTTAAAAGCATGGATAAGATCGGAGTAGGATCGATCTTTATTAGATTTGTGATGCCATAGATCTTTTTTGATGGATCTGAGAGCAGGTAAACCGAAAACGCTATGATATTTTAAACATTTCTGTGACACCTATACGCGCGAATAATGTCTGGTGGCGTAATGACAAATTACTTATTATTTTGTTAGGTTAACATACTTTAAATTTTTAAAAGTCGAGAGAAAGATTTAGGTAATTTTTGATGTAAATAAAATAGTTTACAAACCTCGGAGAAAAGTTTCAAAACTGTCTCGAGAAATGGTTCACCTCGGCGCTACTCGTCTCTCTAAACCATCTGTGTCTGGACAATAATAAAACACTTTTTACCTTGGTTTTGTATTGTACTATTTCATATATTAACTTAAAAATACGGTCTTAAATTTTTTTACTGCAACTAGGAAAACCCCTGTATTTGTTCACAAGATCTTTTGTGTGACTTTAATAAGCTCGATGAAAGGGAATAGAAGCTCCAAAAGAAAAAGCCAGCATTTTATTATTGTCAGTAAAATTTTATTTTCCGAACATCTGGCCAAAGACGTCTTATATACCTTTCTTTTATTTATTGTGTGAAAAGCGACAGATTATAGTTGTCATAAATGTCAGATATGTATGTAATAAATCCGTAAAAATGACGAAACGATGTGGGATAAAATATACATTTGGCAAATTAGTGGCACAAAGTGTAAAAGGTGTAGAAGGTGCTGGAGCGAGTTGAATTTGTAAAAAATATTTTTCATTAAAAATTACATACCTTAACTAGTAAATTATAAAAAAATTGCGGAAAATTCAATATTTTTATATTTATTTCATTTTAAAAGCAGCTTAAATCGACGTTGTTGCCTCTGGTTATTGAAACTCGTTGATATCTTTCACATTTTATGACAGACACCAACGGTGTTGTCAGATTGTGCGAATATTCTTAAAATTAATCTAAATTTTAGGTTCCTTAAAGCGAATTATAAAAAAATTAACTAACCAGAACTAACCTAACCAGTCAAATGTGACAGTTTTTACATGACCGTCTGTAGCTCGTCGAACCAATAAAATTGTACATGCTTGTGCTTTTACTGTAGCCTCTCTTACTAACATAACTAAGCTTATTTCACTATATTCTCCCTTCTCTTTGCACACAATTCTACAAAAAGAAGGAGGAATATAGAAGTGGATATTCAATTGAACGTTTTGCAACGTGCCCTTCGGGCACGTTGAATCCTATTAGAAGAAATCAACACCATATACAACTCGAATGCGTAAAGTTAAAAACAGATACGCCGTTTTCCTTAGTGAACAGCTTGGGCGCATTCAGAATCGACACCCTGTAATTGCCCGACATGCGCAATAAGCAAGACCCTATCAAAACCTAACATAAGGAACAAATTCGTTTGCTAAGGTCAAGGTTGGGGTAAAGTTTACCCCAATTTGATCAATCTGAATGCGCCCCTGATGAACTGTAGGAACTCGTTTCTCTAATGAATAGCCGAATATATACAAAATTCTGGCATATTTCATTTTTAAAAGAGTTTTTTTTTTAATTCGCTGTTTTAAATGTGATTATTCGCACTTTAGTAAATGTAAATTTTTGTAAAATATTGTTAAATTAATGTTCTTTGAAGGAAAAATTAAAGAAAGTACTGTCCCTAAAGTCAACCATCACCGGTGTTGAACCTACTACTATTGACAGCATGACAATTAAAATAGTAATTTATGTAAAAGTGTATAAAGTGATGCGTTTTTTACTAATGGAAAGTTTGACCCGTCAATCCCATGAGTAAAAAGACACTTTATGCATGTGTTACATGCTATATTTTTCCACGACCGTATAAAAATTTCCCAAAATACCATTTTATACATGTTTTAATTACCTATATGTATCTAAACTTATTAATTATAGTTTTTACAGCACAGCTATTATATTGCAACAAAAATTTATAGCTTCCTTATTTTTTAAGAGACAATTTTCCTCTTCATAACCATCCCTTTATTATTGAATTTTAGAAAATTTTATGTACTTACTTTTTGTAGAAATAATACTAAAACAGTATAAATTCCTTTTCAATATTTTAGTCATCCAAATCCATTATTACTATTAATTTTTAATAATTTTAATTAATTTTATTTGCAAACTGTCATGGTGCCGCCAGATATTGTCCCAACTACGACAAACTTTTGCAAACAACCATTATGTGGACGGGTAGTTCGCTGCATTCGCCTTGATTTGCCCAACTTTTAATGCTGCCGGCACACATTGGGCGAAGATGTGGCCGAACTATTTGTCGAAACATTAGGCAAACTATTTGTAAGCAAGCGGACTCAAGAAAAGTTAGGCAAATCAAGACGAATGTAGACGAAGTACCCGTCCACACAATGGTTGTTTGCGAAAGTTTGTCGTAGTTCGCCCAGTGCCTGGCGGCGGCATGTCACACTCATTTCCATACGAAATCAGCTTTATTTAGCAAAATTTCGTATTTTAATCAGGCATAGTTTCCGATCCAAGCCTTATATTTTAAACCTGTTCATTTCAACCAATAGTTTGCCAAATGTTTCGACAAATAATTCGGCCACAAGCTTGCCCAATGTGTGGCGGCAGCATCATGTATGGTAGGTATAGGAGCTTCACTGCACAAAATCTTATGCCGCCGCTAGACATTGGGCCAACTACGACAAACTTTGGCAAACAACAATTGTGTGGACGGGTAGTTCGCCTACATTTGTCTTGATTGGCCCAACTTTTCTCGAGTCCACTTGTTTATAAATAGTTTGGCAAATGTTTCTGACAAATAGTTCGGCCACAACTTCGCCAAATGTGATGCCGGCAGCATCAAATTTTGAAACTAATGACACATGACATGAACTAAAAGAAATAATGACGAAATCAAAGGTAACTTGACCGTCTGGTTCAGTTGATGTCGCGTTTACTCTTACATTGCATAAATTGATATTTAAGTTTATTGTAGTAGGCATTAAAACAAAACACTAATTTAAAGTGTAAAAATAAAGTGTTAAAAAGGTTACTTTTTCTAACACTTTATGTAGTGTATTAGAATGGAATACTTTATATATCATATTATGAGTAAAATAATAAAGTATCCTATTTTTTCCCCAAATATGTATACTTAATAAGAATCGCTCTGAGCGAAGGTATTCTAGATATTTGCAGTTAAGCTATTAAGTGCAACCCAAAAATGCCTTTAAAAACAACATATATATTAGCCATAACTACAACTGCCACATAATAAACAAATGATTTAATGGAAGGTACTATTTATTCATATACGTTTTGATTTTGGTCATTACAATGTAAAAATATCTTAAAAATAATTGCTCAGAGCCATTCTTACAAAGTATTTTTTTTGTGTAGAAAGCATAGGAGAATTTACTGATTTACTTAGATGGTATCATACAGAGTAGCACAAAAATTATTTTCCCTTACAGTTTCGGAAATATGAGTTTCCAAATCTTATTGCGTAAATTTGTGTAATTACTTTAAAATTAAAGTCAATGAAAGAAAATATATGTACGCCACGGAATTCTACGTAAAAATCCGTAAAACTTTTCTACTTTTAATTTTTTATATCTTTAATATCAAGCAAGTGAAAAGAGCCTGGCCAAATTGACAAAATTTGAAAAACACTCTGTATCTTTAATACGAATCAAGTTAGCCATGATTTACTTTAACCACCAAATTTGTTTTAAAAGTCAAATTCGAGATTGCGCAATAAGATTTGTTCTATTGCTTTTAGTTTTCGCTATACCCTGCATGGTCAACGAAAAAGACGCCACCCTGTACTATTTTAGTTATAGTGACGTAAAAAAAGCTTTGAAATAAAAAAATTAAGCAGCTAATACGCCAATGAGTTTGGAAAATCCTTTATAAGAGTTAGCTTAGTTAGTTATATTTTAGAAAAACGAGTGGTTTAAAACCCGACAAATAATTATCAAAGTTTAATTAATTAATGAGTAACTAAAGTATTATAAAGACGGATAAAATGTAAAAAGAGGAGTAACTTTTAGGCGAAACCATCATCATCGTAAATGTGTACTAATTACCGAAGGCTGCAGCGGAATTTAACGTCGAAAGTTTTGAGATCCGAACAATCCAACAGTAATTTGCCTCGATTTATAATCGGCGAGAGTTTATTTGCAGGAATGCGTTACCCGCAGAAGTTGTCTATTACACATCAAAAAGCGATTTGGCCAAACTATGTTTTAACGTGGTATTTTGCATTTGTAACACTATAAAATTAACGATTCAAAACATGAAACACAATGTGATGTTGGATGTGTTTGTCCGAGCAGCGACTCTACGGAAATCCAGTTTGTTGAGTTGCAGCCAGCAAAGCAGCCGATGATGAGCTTTGAAAATTTATACGATTGACGTGACACAATCTTTCTGGTCCCCACCGTCAGTTGTGGAACAAGCCTTAGAAGTAGGCTCCCGGACTCGAGCGTCATGGGTTTGCAAGCTGTGCACACAATCGTCTATTTACTCAGCACCCCACACCTTCCAAGTAGGGAATGGTAAGCTGAGGACTCTCGGTCTGATCCCTACTGTACTAAGCAGTCTACTGTCAACTGATCGATCGTATACCTACTCATTACAATTCTAGTTCCAAAGCTCATCTTCGGCTGCTTTCGTCACTGGCTGCGACTCACCAAAACCGACTTTCGTAGAGTTTATATTGCTCGGACGAATACATCCAACATCACTTTATGATCAACGCAGTACCCTTATCTGGTGCGGACAAAGATCTTGTGTGGTCAATGTAATTTAATACCCGTCACGGCATAATTTTTCTTTATCTTTATGACATCTCACGAAGGCTTATGCCTAACTGCCGGGTTACTGGATGTTTAACCCAATATTGTCGTGTTCCATCAAAGTTATCCAAGCACTGAAACATGCAGTTGCATTTCACAGCACCTTTTAGACAACGTGGTAGTGCCACCACGGACGTTATTTTTAAATAACTACTACCTAGAAATGGCAGAATATGGCTAGGGCAGTAGTTGTTTTGGTCCTCAATTGTTAGTTGAGCCACTAGCAATAGTGGTCTCTAAACACATTTTGTTGTTTAAAATCACAGCGCTACTTAAATTTTCTCTTTTTCCAGTTTTAGTTATCACTTGAAAAGCTAGACGACAATCGCTGGTACAAATGGCAGAGAAACAGTATTATTAAAAACAACCGCATTATATTTTGAAACAATGTTAGGCATCATTGTCTAACAACATAAATAAAACCAAAAATGTGTAACAGTCATCGATTTAAAAATATTATACAGGGTAAAATTTAATTGATGGCTAAAAAATGCAGGGTATGATTTCTTAGCTTATTTTTAGGTAGAAAAGTTCATATAAACATGTGTCCTAAACCCCTTAACTTTACAACTGTTGTAGATTTTATTATGAAATTTGGCAAAACCTACCGCGATAGGTTTATTTTTCAGCATAGAGCATTTAAAAATATTTTAACCCGTGGCGTCCGTACGAGATGATGACTAAACATTTTTCAAAAGAACTATGGTACGTCATTGCTTTTCCAAAGATAAAAATCATTTTTAAATCCCTATTTATTTTGCAACAAATTTGACCTCTTGACTTTTTTTCTAAAAATAGGGCACCAGCCTAATAGTTTAAAATAATTTTGCTTTACCAAAATTTATCAAAAACGGTTTATATTGTTTTATGCGAAAACGGTTCATTTGACAAAGAAAGTTCAAGAGGTCAAATTTGTCGTAAAATATATGGGAATTTAAAAAAGTTTTTGTTTTTAAAAAAGCAATGGCATATCATATTTTTTTGAAAAATTTCCAGTATACATCCCATAGGGACGCCACTGGTGGAAATAATTAAAAAACTTTTACATCAAAAAGACTACTGGTGCTTAGTAGGTTTATATTAAATTTTATGAAAATAACTTATATGGTTTTAAAGTTATAATAAAAAAAATATTTTTAAAACTTTGAGTTAAGACTTAAAATGATACCCTGCCATCAATTAAATTACATCCTGTACATATAAAGCGAAGAAACGTTAGTTTATTTGACTTGAACTGCAAACACAACAAAACCGGCTTTTTACATTTTCCTTTATTGCAGATTTTTAACGAAAACCATGATGACAACCACTATAAAACTTGTATACTAAGTATTTTGTTCTATTTTTTATTGCATTTATCTCATAAATTATAAATACAGGGTCATCCAAATTAAGTGTTCGTCATTGGTAACTTCGTAATTACTTAAAACACGAAATAGTTTAATTGAGCAAACATCCTACATAGTAGCATTTTTAAACTTTTAAGACTAAAGATTAGAAAAAACAATTAACAGTCGGATTTTTAAGTTGTACACCAAAATACCATTTTTTAAAAATGAAACACTCAACAACAATTTTTTTCAAATCCTTAAAAAAGTTCAAATGTGATATATCCAATTTTTCATAGTTTCGGAAAAATGGCCATCTTCATGAGTGAGTGGATTTTTTTATATAAAACACACTGTATATGGTATTAGAAATAAAAAGGTAATTTAAAAATTTTGAAAAAGTACCATATTTAATGTATCTATCTTTTATAGTAAGCTAGTAAAATTTTTGCTTGTAAAAATATGATTCACAAAAGAAAATGTTTTTTCTCCAAGAATAAACTACCTTTATTTTTCATTTCTAAGCAAAATGTAAAAAAAAATTTATTTAGAATAAAGTTTGTAATAGATGAAAATAATAAAACAAAATTTTATTTAACTCCATTATTTGGTGAAACCGCCGTGATTCGTTCACAGCTTCGTTCACAGCTAAAAATTGTGTCGTTTAGAAATTTGGAAAAAGCAGATGTTGAAAAAGCAAATTATGAGAGTGTTTTTGGTCAAAATCAGTTTCATGAAACTTTTTGATACCCCTGTAGCATAAATAAAGTTGTTCAAAATGCTATACTAAATAATTTTTTTAATGATATTTTGCTAAAATATTAAAAATAAATATTAACTTATAACTCTCGCAGAAAAATCATATTTTCAAGTTTTTGCGTACCCTGTATACAAAATCAACGTTTTTTTGTAAATCATATTTTTTACAAGCAAACATTTTTATTAAAAATAACTTTTCCTTGAAAAATGAAATTTTTTATCCTTTTATCCTTTTGTAAACCCCATCAGTAGACAGTCTGTAGAGAGGGATCGCTGATAAAACTTACCCTTTTTTATTTACACAATCCCAAAAAGACATATTTTATATGTAGAAAAAATCATTTAATTACATCATAGTTTTTATAAATATAATTATTTTTTTTAGAGATTTAAAAATGTTTGGCTAATCAAAAAATAAAATATTCTTAAAAAATATTAAAACCCAAAAGAAGGTTTTTTTCTTAAACAGAATATGTTAATATATGCTATATATATACAGGGTGTTTCTAAACAAATACAAAACAATTTTAAGAGTTGATTCCTGGGTAAAAATAGTGTAGTGTCTTATGAACATGGGGTCAAAAGTGAAACATTAGGAAAATAAAGCGAAAAAATTGAAAAATAAAAGTCTTTATTTTTTATCCTAAAAACAAAAAGGATCGTGTTTAAACTACCGAATAATGTCAAATGAAAAAATTAACAAATGCCTTAATAAGTGACAGCCGAAAAATAGATAAATAGATTTTTTTCCTGGAACGTAATGATTTACATTTTATGTTTTTTTTTAATTTTAAATCCGCAAGTTTAATAAAAAAATTAAAAGTTAAAAAGTTTTTTAAATACATGAGACTATTCAAATTTATATTTTTTAAGTCATTGCGGAAGCCTCTGTTTAAATTTGGTTAGAAAGAACCAAAGAGTCTATTTTCACCACTTCCATTGTATCTAAGTATCTAAGTGCAAAAAAAAATTGGAAAGTATTTTTTATAATAGCAATATTTCAGTATAATTTCATTATTTTAGTGCGTTTCGTTTTTAAATAAAAAATGTAAACCTTATTTTTGCTATTTTTGTAACGCCATATCTCCCTAATGGTTGACTTTTGACCATATGTTTATAAAGCGAATTACCCTTTATTTTAAACAAGGAATCATCTCGCACTTGTTTAGAAACACCCTGTATATATGTTAATGTTAATTTCCTACGAAAAATAGTTACAAATCTCCTTAAAATATGAAATATTTTTTAACGATCAGAAATGACACCTGGAAAAAGACTAATTTTTATTTTTATTTTTTCTGCAAAAAAAATACAATTGTTATTAATAAAAAAGTGATAGGTGATCGCCAAATACTATATAATAGTGAAAAATTTTTGTAGAAAAAGTTCTTGGTTTCCGGAATTTTAACTCCAATATTTATAATGTTTATTTAACGTTGAAAATCGGTTGTATTTAGACAGTTAATAGAGTTATGCAAAAAAATAATTTTATTATTTTATTGTTAATTAGAACTTTATAAGTCGACATTATTTTAGTAAAATCTTATATGAATTAAAAACCAGTTAACTAATTATAAAAATAATAATCTCAAAGATAAAAAAATCCATAAATTAATTAAGTGCCTAAATAAGAAGAGCTCGACCAAGCGAGAAATTTATATATCATAAACACTAAAAATCCACATTGGTTGATGTGTCTTTAATTAATACATCTCTCTTTCTCTCTCTCTCTCTCTCTCTTCATATATTTAAACTTTTATAGACTCAAAATCAGTATTTAAAAAGCCAGGCGGTCATTAGTTCTCTCTCACTTTTAATTATTCTCCTTTTTGTTGCTCGCACACTATTTAAATGGCGCGTTTAGAAAGATATAGCTTCTTTCGTCTTTATTTGTATGACGTTTGCAGCTTCTTTGTAACTGGTTTTTAGTCTACCGTCTTTTATGACAACCAAAAACAAAACAAATAAGTTTGGGAACCCCTGCGTTAAGCCGCGTCCAGACTTGCAACAATTTGCCGTGCCACTCCACGCCTCATACCGCGTCACATAGCGCGGACGAGGACGTGGACGGAATTCTGTCGTTTCAAGGGCTTGGCGAAAGATTTAGAGCTTGTTGCTTATTTGGCGTCAAAGGAACGCGCAAATAGGTTGGTTAGTTTGAACGAATGTTTGGCGAGTTGTTGCAAATATGGACGAGGCTTTAGGTTAAAAGCGTTTTACAATTATTAGGTAAATTTAATTTAACTCAATAACGAATTATTTTTCTCGGTAAAATATGGTAATAATAATACACAGTTATTAAATTAATCTTTAAATTTAATTTCAATTGGTTCTTCTTTCTAATATTGACGTTTTAAGACTTTTAAATGTTAAATCATATTATAAACTTTTTAATTTTTGATTTTCGAAAAAAATATTTATAATAAAAAGTTCTGCATATACCTAAACTCAGAATAATACTGATCAAAGTTTAAATAAATTTTATCCTATACGAGATAGATGTAAATTTATAAACTTGGCAGATAATTCTATCTTTATTTTTAAACTTTTATAAAATATAATTTGGAAATGTTATTTAAAATAAAAAGGTATGTCACATTTGAAAGCAAAACCTCCTTTTAAAATATTGAAAAAAAGTCCTTACTAGAAATAGGAAAATGTCGTGAAAAATTCTAATTGGCCTAAATTTTTAAAAAAATGTCAATGCTTTGTTAATCTGAAAGCATTTAGGTACAGTTAGATCACTTAAAAACGTAGATTTCTGTTTTTTTTTATTTAATAAGGCTTAAATTTAAAACTTTGTTAGAATGATTGTTTCTAATCATTTTGTCTTATAAAAACACATTAACTTTACAAATTTTAAAATTTATTTGTATGTTCTTATTTTGTGTTTAGAATAAATTCTTAAATATTTTTTAAAAGTCTTAATTACCATTACCCCAATACAGTTTAATTTTTAAACATTGTAATAAAAAAATCATATAAATACATTTTTATTTTTGAAACGTAAAAACGTATTTCGTAAGACACAACACGATGAGAAACATTAATACAATACAAATACAAAATACTTTTATTCATCACTCAAAGGTTACACAATTGGTATAAACTTATCAGACTAGTCACTTATTAAAAATAAAAATAAAAATATATAAAATATATATATATATATATATATATATATATATATATATATATATATATATATATCAAATTTAAACAGTAACAAAAATAAACCTAATAAATATGGGACTATTCACCAGACAAAAGTAATGTATATCAGTCGCACCTTAATATCTAAAATTCTAAAAATTCTTCGACAGAGTAAAACGCGTGCACTATTAAAAATTTCTTAATTTTATTAATAAAACCTCTCTCATTTAAGGTTATATCGACTAGCGTACTAATTTTGTTATAACACTTAATACCCATGTATACCGGAGAAGCTTGTGAAACGCTTAATCGAGAAAATGGCTGATGTATCTGTAAAGAACTGCGAGTATCATAACAGTGAATATCACTATTACGGGTAAATTGATTTTTATTCTTTCTAATGTGTGTAATCAGCAGAAAAATATACAAGCATGGAAGTGTTAGAAATTGGTACTTTATAAATAATGGCTTGCACGATGAGCGTGGATGTGCGTTGTCTATACACCTGATTATGCATTTCTGGGTTCTGAAAACTTTAATCATATGGGCGGAAGAGCCCCAGAACAATAGGCCGTATTGAAGATGGGATTGCACGCAGCCAAAATACAACAATCTTAGCACGCCAGTCGACACAGTTTTCCTTAAGTTCCTTATAACATAACACACACTACTAATCTTATTACATAAAGAGAGACAATGAGATTCCCATGTTAGCTTTCCATCTACATTCAGGCCCAAAAGCCTAAAAGAGTTTGTGCTCTGTACTGATTTACCATCAACCCTTATGAGTAAATCATATTCCTGAGTAACGTTTTTGGCATGAACTGCATAAAAAATGTTTTGTTAGGGTTTAAAATAAGACCGTTGTGGATACAATAATTTTGAAACTCGGTAGATGCCAAATTAGATTTATGAGCAAGAAGGGCCGGGTCTTTATGTTTTACCAGCATATTTGTATCATCAGCATAGAGCACAGTTAGATCGGGTGCACCACAGTATTCTAAGGGATATAAAGGAACTTTTAAATTAATAGTCTTATTGAACCAGAAAAATAGCAAAAATTTTTGTTTGTTTCTTAAAGTAATCTAAATGTACTTAAATGCCTTAAGAATAAGAAATTTATGACATTTTTTAGAAATATTATGACAATAAGAATTATTTATGATTGCTAATTTAGTTCGATCTAATCATTGTGATGAAACTTAAGTCGGCACTTTTGCTAACTTCTTTATTATTGGAGATATGAATTCAGCTAAATTATCAAAGTTGTAGTATTTTTTCCGCTGATTAACTTGCTGCCACAGAAAAAACCGGGTTTCCGATTTATGGCAAAAAATGTTTTTTAAAATAAAACACCCTATATATTATATCAGCATTTAAAAGATCTGTCAGGAGGCTTTAAAAAGTCGCATGTACTATATCCAATTTTTAATAGTTTCGGAAAAATTACCATCCTCGGAAATTTGATTGTAAACTGACATTTTTAAGTAAGCCTGTATATTGCATCACCATTAAATAGATAATTTAACGAGCATTGAAAATACCACATTTGATATATCTATCTCTTATAGTTTTAAAAATATGGCCATCTAAATTTAAAAGGAAGTAGATATAATGTCTGTTTTATCTTTGACACCAAACTTAGTGCTTATAGCTTAGAGCTGTAGATATATTGAAAATTTAACGTAATTTTCGAATTTGAATAGCAATATTTTTAAAACTATGAGAGACAGACATATTAAATGTGGAATTTTCTTAAGGCATTTTAAAATGTCTATTAAATGGTAATGCAACATACAGGGTGTTATATTTAAAAAATGCCAGTTTACTATAGATTTCCTGAGGATGACCATACTTTCTAAACTATTAGGAATTGGATATATTACATAAGGACTTTGCTAAAGCTCTTAAATGAGACCTTTTCAATGAGGATATAATATACACGATTTTGTATTAAAAAAGTATATTTTTAGAAATAAATCAAAAACCCGATGTTCAATTGTTTTTTCTGTTGGCAGCACGTTAATTAGCAGAACAAATACTACAACTTTTCCAACTTAACCGACGTCGTATTTCCGATAATAAAGAAGCTACCAATAGTGCCGACCCAAGTTTGATCACCCTGTAAAGGACAAGTTGGAAAATAAGTTTTAATTAAAATTTTTCAATAGGAAAGTATTCTTTTAAAATATGACATCACTTTTAATTCTAAACAATATTTGCAAATAATATTTTGTTATATGTTAAAAAATATGTAGTTTTCTCTTATGCTTAATTTGTATATTTTTCAGACAAAAAAAAAAGAAGCTAGAAAATATTTTTAGATACAATTTTTAATTTTAAACCATAAGTTATTCTTTATGCTTTAAATAATGGTAATTTATGTAACAAGTGATACTTTTTTGTACGAATACGAAGTTTGACAGCACGAGCCGTCAGGCGAGTGCAGCAATCCCATGAGTAAAAAATGACACTTTATGAATTTGTTACATACTATATTTCTTCCACGACCGTATAAAAATTTCCCAAAATACCATTTTATACATGTTTTATTTATCTAAACTTATTAATTTTAATTTTTCAGCGTAGCCATTTTATTGCAACAAAAAGTCATAGGCTCCTTATTATTTAAAATGCAATTATCCTCTTCATAACTATGCCGTAATTAAATTTTAGAAAATTGTATTTACTTACTTTTTGTAGATAAAAATACTAAAACAGTATAAATTCCTTTTCAATTTTTTTGCCATCCAAATTCATTATTACTATTAATTTGCAATAATTTCTAATAAATTTATTTGCAAACTGTGAAATTTTAAAACTAGTGATACATGAACTAAAAGAAATAATGACGAAATCAAAAGTACCTTGACCGTTTGGTACTAGTTGATGTCGCGTTTACTGTTACATTGCATAAATTTATATTTAAGCTTATTGTAGTAGGCATTGAAACAAAACACTAATTTAAAGTGTGAAAAAGTGCTTCAAAGTATTAAAAAAATTACTTTTTTAACAGTTTATGGTAGAATGGGGTACTTAGGATGTTTTTTTTTACGGTCGTGGAAAAAGATATAACTTCCACCAAAATAAAAATTGTTAGACCAAAAATCCGTTGGACGTCATATTAAGGCATTACATTGCTTTATGTTGATACAAAATATTTGAATAATTCAATGTGTCATAGCTGTTTGAATAAATTTCAAAGAGCCTTTGCATTAAAATTTTAAATCTCTCCATCTCAGTATCAGGTGAATATATTTCACCTATTTTGCACGATAAAATGAGTTTCTCTAGCATCAAAAGTAAAAGCAAGACAAGGTCAGGAAACATGAAAGAAAAGTCAAGTTAAACTCCATTTTTATTACAATTATTTTTGAGCTCTAAATATAAAATAGTTTAAACTTCCTATTCTTAACAACTATTTTTCAAACCGGTCTAACAGATTGTTTAACCTTCTTAATAAAACCTTGTTTAATTAGACTTTAAAAGAATAAGTTTCCTATAAAGTTCCCAGCAAGCCTGAGACCTAACTGAGCGGTTTTGCAATCTTCTTTTAATAGCGGCGACGGCAGTACATTCTGACTTAAGGTCTGGCTACATAACAACGAGCCTGCCTCCTGCGTCTCGCTGGTAAAATGTAGAGGAATGCATGCTAAAAGTTTTGTATGGAATAAAATTGCAGTAATGTTAGTCTGCTATACTACGTTTTAAATTACACCTGATCGTAACATAAACCTTCAAAAAAAGGTAACACAGTTTTACCTGTAATATACTTAAAGTTTCGATAGAGAAGAAACAACAGATTTAACTAGGAAAATCTGTTTAAAAAAGACATACATACATATAATAATAGACTTAGCTTGACAAAAATGCTTTTTATATTGTTGAAGTAATAAAAAGTGCTTTTGAATTTTTCCGAACTAATCTAACCAACTTTTCTCTACTAACCCTTACACAATGATACTAATTATTTTTACACCCTGTATAACGAGGGTCATCAACTACTTTCATTAGGGGTCATCTTGTTAAAATAACATGACCGTCGCGATCCGGAAAGAACCACCTTAAATAAATACAATAATAATGAAAAATAACAAGTTGAACAAAAGTAAATGCCAAGGGATTTTACAATTTAAATAAGAAAAATACATTGACAGCGCGGAAAAAATAAAGTCGCGTACTCAACAAGGTACGCACAAAATAGGTTGGCGGTCCGAATCCGGACTGCGGTCCGACAGCTTAGTGGGCCCGGTTGTATAATAAAGGAATAAATATAGCATTTTTTATTAGCTTTAATCATTAACTAAAAAGAGGTACTTCTGTACGATATCAATAAAGTGATTTAATTTTTTTGTTTGTCAGTTCAATAGACTCTTTCTTACTGCCTTTTCACACTAGCGGAGAGACGGAAAGTCGCGCGACGGACCGACGCTATCGAAGTGTATGGAATCTTATGAGACTATTCACACGTAGAGAACTCGAAAAGTCGGCTATGCATGTGAAAGGTCTTATAATATTCCATACACTTTGGTAGCGTCGGTTTGTCGCGTGACTTTCCGTCTTCTGCTAGTGTGAAAAGGCAGTTATTTAATGCATTCTCTAGCTTTAACTCATTAATTCGATTCGATCAATTTTCTTTCCCGTCTCCCCAAATCCGAACAAAAACTTTGCTACAGCTACGACAAGATTAAGTTGGCACTGCTGATTACCTAAAAATAAATTTTATAGATCTGATCCGGAAAGAACCACTTAAATAAATCTATGAAAAAATAAGAATTTGAACAAAAGGAAATGCCAAGGAATTTTACAATTTAAATAAGAAAAATACATTGACAACCCGGAAAAATAAAGTCGCGTACTCAACAAGATACGCACAAAATAGGTTGGCGGTCCGGATCCGGACCGCGGTCCGACAGTTGGTGGCCCCGGTTGTATAATAAAGAAATAAATATAGCATTTTTGAATAGCTTTAACCCTTAGCTAAAAAGAGGTACTATATATCAATAAAGTGACGCATTTTCGAGAAAAATACTTTGTGATTAAATAGGGTTCTATTTAATTATTTTGTTTGTCAGTTCGACATAGACTCTTTCTTACTGCCTTTTCACACTAGCGGAGAGACGGAAAGTCACGCGACCGACCGACGCTATCGAAGTGATAGAATCTTATGAGACTATTCATACATAGAGAACGCGGAAAGTCGGCTGTGCGTGTGAAAGGTCTCATAAGATTCAATAACTTCGATAACGTCGGTCCATCGCGCGACCTTCCGTCTTCCGCTAGTGTGAATAGGCAGTTATTCCATGCATTCTCTAGACTTTTACTTATTAATTAGATCTCGATTAATTTTCTTCCCGTCTTCCCCAAATCTGAACAAAAACTTAGCTACAGCTACGACAAAATTAAGTTGTCACTGCTGATAATCTAAAAATAAATTTGATTTATTCGTTTACCCATGTTTCTAAATATATAATATTACAAACCTTCCATCTACACCACAAATATATTAAATATAGCCCGTCTCTTTGATCCTTGCATTTATTTGAACGTGATTTGATTACATTTATGTGGCTTTGACAGATTTGCCTAGATATATTACCTTATATATTACAACTTGCCTCAAAGCTGCCTTGTTCCTTTCTGGTAATATATACACAAATACTTTAAAATCTAACTACCGAAACTCAAACAATTTCATATGCAGCGTATTTCTTTAATGTTTCACCAACTTTATTTTTTAAATGGAATAATCTGAACAAATTTAAATTCTATAACATGAAATTTATACGAATATTTTAAAATGAATTTAATAGATGCAATGCAATTCCAAATCGCTTCTGGGTACCATCTTGGAAAAAATAAAATTTAACACATCATTTTAAGGACGACCGCATTCTACTTTTAATAGGACACGATTATCTAAAGGTCAACTGATTATAGGTTGCATGACCGCGATGCACAGTTTTTATCCGATATCGGATATGCACACGTCTTAACCAATATCGGATAGGAGGTCGCGTCACGTCAAACATATTATGAATTACACAGATAATTGTGTTCAATAGTAAAGCTCCTGACGAGTATTTTGTAATTCCTAGAATATAAACTTGACACCTTTAACTACTAAAAAATGGAGGTACCTACTTACGTACCTTAGACAATTTGAAGCTGCTGCAAATGGAAACAACTGGATCCCAACAGAAAGAGCACGAGCTCTTGTATTTGCTCTTCGAGGAGAAGCCATGGAGGAGTTAAGAAACATTCCCGAAAAAAAGCTGTCTGATTATGATTCGATTGTCATGTTTCTGGAGATGAGCTACGGCGAAATCCATCTACAAGAAGTCTATAAGGCGCAGCTCCAGGGACGAAGACAGAAATACAACAAAAGTCTCCAGGAGTATGAAGCAGGTATTGTACGTCTAATTAACCTGTTATATCCCCCGGAAGAAATAAAGTAAGAACTAGCTATAGGCAGTTTCATTAAAGGTCTACGTGATCCTAAAGCATTAAGAATGGCCAGGCATAAAAAAATTCCAAAGCTCTTGCCTACGCACTTCAGTCTGAAACAGAAAAGCAGACATCCAGGAGTCAGGCAAGACTTTGAAGAAGAAACTATGTACCAGAAGATTGCAATCCAAATAATAATTTGGCGATACAGGCGAAGAAATCATACGTAATTAATAAACTGAAGAAGACGAGAAAGTTACATTTAGAAGAAGAAAAATCATCCGTTGTTGGAAGTGTGGTAAAGAGGGGCATATACAGAGAAATTGCTCCAGACTTAAGGCCTCTTCCAGTAGCTCAGAAGACTCCCAAGTTCAATGGGTGGAAGATAGCTGTGGGTTTAATCAAAATATTTGGCTTTTTTTCCAGAATAAAATTAAAAAGTTTAATAAACATTTAGGAAAAATTAAAACTTTTATATACTATGATGAACTAGTCTGTTCTTATACAATATACTAAAAGTAATGATTACTTTAAAAGAAATAAAATAATGAAATATTTAATATTAAGTTACTTACGATATAAAGGTTTTAATCTATAAACAAAGGTTCATTAGCACTCGGTTGAAATTATTTTAATCCAGTAAAATAAAATCTTAACAAGACGCCAGAGGGGAACTGGGTCAATGGTTGCGTCTCAAAAATGTGGTAAATAGTTTACCAAATATGTAATAAACAGTTTACCTAAAAGCTTACTGGTAAACTGTTTAGAAAACTAAAAAAATATATTTTATTTTATTTACAACTCAGGTAAAATCGCAACTGATAAAACTGTTAATATACTACCTGCAATTTGTCTTTAATGCGATATATTTTAATAATGTGTAGATGTTACGGGCAACGTAATTAACTGGGCATTATTAATAATGTCCAAGAGCGATGAACAAAATAATTAATTTATCACTTTGACCGGCCATTATTAATAATTGTATATAATTGTAATATTGTATACGTGTAATAAGTCAGTGTTTGAGATAGCTTAAATTTATCACTTGAACTAGGCAGTATGAATAATTTCCTACTTGTAGGGCCATGTCACTGAAATTGCCAATACGGTAACATGAACCAAGGGTGTTCTGGTTAGTATTGGTTAGTATAAAAAACACTACAGTTTAACTATTTTATTACTTTGCCCAAGATAGGGTGGGCAATATTCATAATAGTCGAAAAAGTGAATAATCACATTGCCCAATTGAGTCGGGCATTATGAATACAGACCCGGCCATTATTAATAGTGCCCGGAATTATCAAATTACCCGTAACATACACATACAAATATATAATTTTAGAATATGATTATTTGGTCAATTTAGTATCACTTTTACAATAAATAGGGCCCATACTAAAAAACGGAAATTAGGTTTTTGTCCACAGACCGCAGCATCATAAATTGGGTAAAGAAATCTTTAATAATATAAAGTGTAGTTAAATTGTTAAATCAAATGTCAAAAAAACTTGCACGCTCCTCTTTTTTAGGCATTACATTTTTTATTTGTTAAAAAAGTTAAAATCCAACTTTATGGAGGATTGAGGGAGGTAAACAATAAAGGTAACCATAATCTTATGCGTACCGATAAATTTCTATAAAATTAAGCTACGTCCAGTGTCGATGAGCAAAAAAAAAGGTCATCAGGTTAGAAATTACACCTCTTCCGATGAATCATTTTTAAGTTAACGTATTAAACTAGTAAATAAAGGTAAAAACCTACTCCTCCGCACAAAATTTAGTACACTTTTTTAAACTATTACATTACATTTTTTCTGTAAAAGTTTTAAAAAAGTACGAGTTGAACAGAGTTTACAGAAAAAATAGTACGGCAAATTTTTTTTTTTAATCAATATTATTTTTAAAATATGCATTAACTTTGGACTTAATTTTGTTCCCTAATATTTCTTAATACGACAAAAAACGGTTTTCGTTTAAAAAAATGAAAGCCATTTTGGTGCACAACAAAATTTTTAAAATCTGATTTGGTGATTTGTATGTAAAATTCGTTTTTGTCCCATTTATATTAAAAAACTTACATTATTACAATTTAAACCTAATAAAAAAGAATCCTAAGTTATAATTTTTAATAAAAGTCAAAAACGAATTTTACATAGAAAACACCATACCAGAGTTAAGCGATAAATAATAAATAATATAATAAATTTAAGACAAAACAAAGTATTGACTACCTATTTAAAGGATTTTTTAGTTGTTAATTATTTTTGCGACTAAGCTTTTGTTTCTTTAGGGTAGGGGGCGACATAAAATGGCTGTATCTTAGACAAGTGTATTTTAAGATATATATTTACAGCAAAAAAAAAAACTAGTCAGGCTCCTGAGAACAAAAGTTTTATTCTTATTCATCAACCCTCGTAATAGTTCAAAATCAATTTGATATCCAGCAGCTTTATACTTTATGCAATAAAGAAGACTTCGAAAGATGCTTTTCTATATGCTGTAATGGCAATAAAACGATGTAGGTATTATGTATCTATTGTATTTTATGGTTATAATCCGGCACGTGTTCAATTTCTAGAAACGTGCATTTAAATTGGTATTTGGACAAATTTAAATCACTTTTTTTATAAAAATGGTGGTAGGTCACGTTTTTTTCCATGTTTTTTTACACTTGAAAAATTATATTTTTCTTTAAAATATTATGTATTATGTTTCAATATTAAAATTTAATTTAAAAAAGTAATGGCTGGAAACCAGTTGACAAAGAATGAGAAATAAAATTGAAAATGCCACAACACAAACATAGTCTTTACAATTATTAGTTTTAGCTTATTAAGAATAAAGCAACTTATTTATGTTAAAACTAAAGAACATGCATTTTAAAGGGAAAAGGTCAACTTTTAGAGCACTAGATAAATGGCTTTAAAGGGTTATATACAGTTAGAACTTTCAAAAAAATCGCTTTTTTTTAAATTTTATTTTCCCAACGTACATATATTTAAGAATACACACAGAAAATTTCATATCGTTCCAGTTAATATTTTCGAAGTTACACGAAAATTTAAAAAGGCGTTTTAGAGTGCTTTTATATAATTTTCAAACTTTAAACGCGTTTTCTCAAAATGGTGTTTTCAAAGTCGGTGACCAACAATATTCGAAAACGGCTAAACCGATTAGTTTTAAATTTTTGCTCAAGCTTCTTAAATATATTTTTTATTGATTAATGGAAAAAAATTCTCACCGATAATTTTTTTTATAGACAATGTAAGGCCGAAATTTTGGTCAAAAATAGATTTTTTTGAGAAACCGTCATTTTGTCAAAAAAATATTTTGCTTGTTTCTTTAATTAATCACTAGATTTTACATTAATTTAACGAAATTTGTTAGGTTTTTTAATTTCAGAGAATTCAGTTCCCAGATATAGTGGTTACCGCAAAACGTCTTTTTGAGAGGAGCTCCCGGAGATCAGCTGTAGCTCCTTTCCAAATAAATATTTTTACTTATACTAAGTCTTAAAATACAACTAAAGGATACCATAATATATGTACGAATTTTTAGATCAATGAATTTAAAAGTTTTTTCAGAAAAAAATCTAGAAAATTCGCTTTTTTCGGTCTTCTAGCTGTATACTCGTATAACCCCTTAAATAATTTTGGCTTTCGGTTTTGCAGTTAATTAGAATCAATAAATTGATGTAGTGCCTGGGCTACTAGTAAAATGGACTTTATTATAAGAACCCTTTTAAACCCTTTTCGGCGGGAGGGGTGGTTCCTTTTGACGAATCTCTCACGAATATTCATACCGCCATTTATGAAGGCGGTGCTTTAACCCTTCCTGTCAATGTCAAATGTTTTGAGTGTCGGACTGTATTAACGCGTTCCATTTTTTTGTCGGACATGTTTACTACAATGTTTTTATACAATTTTGAAACATCGTGTCAAAAAAACAAAAACAGCCATATTGCTTGTTCACGTGTCATCAAAAGAAAAAACCTGAAGGTCAGTACAGCAAAACAGAATGCATTTTGTTTAAAGGGTTTATTTATACCCATGTTTTTCAAGGTACCTATTTCTTATTTTGGAGGGGAGAGTAACGACATATTTTACGCACCCCCAGGCCCGCCACTTTAAACACTTCTCAAGTGTAATTTTCTTGCACTAAATAATATCGGTATAATTTTTATCTATAAAATACTGGTTAACAATTTTTCCATTTTAGATATTCTTTAATATCAAGAATTCACTTACTATATTTTCTTGGTAAAAAAGAAGCGAATTCAGCTCGATTCTGGTTATCTTTCAGACGTGCTCGGTGAAAAGATTTGTGACTTCGGCAAACTTATCGAAGAGAGCCTCGAGCCAGTCCTAAAAGTTCATTTATCAAAAGTATAAAAGTCTACGAGGTGGCCTTTAATAATTGTTTATGTACAGGGTCTAAGCAAATTACTGTGAGATTTAAAATATGTTTCTAATATATGTTATAATGATTAAAATCACAGCCCACAGCTTTAGAAAAAAGTAATGTCCCTTTGCTATTGCAATTTAGATAAATGAGTTTCCATGAATAACATATAAAACCAGAGACTTTAATAAATACACAGATTCAATGTTTTATTTGGCTAATTTCTATATTTCTATATTTCTAATATCTAGAGTATTTACAGGGTGGTGGATTGCAAGAGGCTATGGGAAATCCCATGTAAATTTTAATACCTTTAAATATTGGTTCCTCTATTGATTTATCAAAATATTAACTGTTGTGTCCCATGTGGCAACGCTGCATGGGTGGAAAACCATGGAGGGTTTTACGGCGCACAAGCGCATGATATTAACCGTATGAAAAAGGCATTCAGTTCAAGTTAGTTGGTTTCTGGTTGGTTTCCCGGTCAATCCCGTTGGTTCGTTAGCATTGTAAATAGCACTGTACTGACCATTTGTGAACGTGAACATTAATAAATATCATGTAAACCATGTAAGGCTGTAAATTGTAACAATAAATATTTAATAAACGAAATACATAGCATTAACATTGTATTAGACTTTTTAAAGGCGTTAATAAGAAAAGCTTACACACCAAATTTTTATTTTTCTAATAAGCCAATTAAATGTTATTTAATAAAAACTATTTGTAACACACCTTAATACATCCGTCACTAATGAATGAAAAGTCTTGTCAATTTTTTAATTCACGTTTTACTTCCTATATTCATTATTATGTATTCACCATTACTGTTGAATTTCTTACGGCATGTATCAGGTATGCAACGATTTTTCAAATAGTTTTCCTTAAATAACTTTTAATTGGCTTATTAGAACATAACAAAATTTAGTTTGAAAACTTATCTTATCAACGTCTTCAAAATAGTTTAATACAGTTTTGTTGTCAAATCAATAGGAGAGCCCATATTAAAAGGTATCAATATTTGGGATAAAGAAATGGAATTTCCTGTGGTCTGTCTGGTAAAGCACCAACCGGTATAGTAAAAATAACATACTTTTATTTTAAGAAAAGACAGTGGCGTCTTATTTTTTTAATATTTACCCTTAATCCCAATCAACATTGGTAAAAATTAATTTTTTTCTTGTATATTTAATAAAATATTTTAACGCATAGAAGTTGTCTTCAAAATATTTTAAACATGTCTGTATTGGCATAAAAGTTATTCTAAAAAAATGATACCCCTTTAAAAATTTTAACAACCCATAGTTCAGAAACTAAGACGTTTAGGTCACATGTTATTGAAAAGTTTTTGTCTATTTTTAATATAAGATTTCCCCTTAAAGGTTACACAAAGTGTAGTAGCTGTCCAAACGCACGAGAATACTTAATTACTCGCTACTCAACTAAATTACTAGCCGTGTCTGAACAAGGCATTAGGCCTTGTTCAGACACGGCTAGTAATTTAATCGAGTAGCAAGTAATTAAGTATTTATGTGGGTGTAAACAGTAAAAATTAGGAAAGTAGCTTAGTGTAGTAGCTGTCCACATGCACGAGAATACTTAATTACTCAACTACTCAACTAAATTCCTAGCCGTGTCTGAACAAGGCATTATGGATGTATGTTATGGATCATAAAAATAATTTTTACTTGAAATTTTGTTCACAAATAGCCCCCGTATTGGTGTGAAAACATTCTTGATACGCTGTTGTAGTAAATAACATTTCGAAAGTTACTGTTGTCTGTATCGTTTTGAATTTTGGATCTTAGCAATATGCTGATTTTGCTTTTAACGAAATTTATGCTTGTTGAGATATGTTTGTCAAGATAACTCGTAAAAAGACAAGACGGTATCGTACCATAAATTTTGTTTTGACTCACTTCCAGATCGGAACTTTCTTATACAAGATAGATAATATACAGGATGTCTCTAATAGATGCTTAAAAATTCCAGAGGCAAAAACATGACGATTTAACCCAACTTACCTTAGTGCAACAGTGGAAGACTTCGGACATACTGGTTTTAGTTTCTAAAAATATGTTTAATGATAATATGTTTATTGTTACAATATTTGGCTAAGAGGAGTTTTCAGAGGTGAAAAGTTACAATCGACTACTCTCACTGCAACCTGCTCATGTTTATTGTGTGTCGTCCTTTTATATGTACGCTAACCAAGCCGGTCTTTTAATTAGACTCCTTAAGTTTAAAAATGGCTCCTTAGTAAATGTTGCCTTGCAAACCGCAGACGACAAATGGCTTTACAATAGCACCATATGTGTTTGTGGTTTCTTCTTCTTCCTGGCAGAATCTGCATAGATTTTTTACTGCCAGGCCCATGTTTCCAGGTATTTATTTAGTCTGCAATGACCTGTTAGTTGACCCACTATAATTCTTACCGCCTTTCGGTTGTAATTCAGAAGTTCTTTCGTAAATTTTGGCTTTAATGAATATTTTCGCTTGACGCTGTCCTAGTGTTCTTATCTACCAGTCTTGGGATTCCCTCATGATTCATGATATATTAAATGACCTTACTTGGCATGACAGAATACCACAGAAGGGCTCGAAACCTACCATTGCCATGCCAGCCCACTTTTGCCAATTTATCAGCTTTTTTATTGTCTTCGTGGCCCTCGTGTCCTGATACTCAGGCAATAGTTAGCTTGTTGGTGGCAGCCACCTCTTCCAGGGCAACTACGCAGTCCTGCACCAGCCCAAAGCTGATTTTGCATGAACTGATTGCCCTGATAGCTGCCTGGCTGTCCGAATAAATTACTATGGTTTTATCCACATATCTCCTTCTGATAATTTCCCTAGCATATTGTTCTATGGCTACAATTTCTGCCTGAAACACAGTAGGGTGTTGTCCGAGACACATGTTTATTTTCATTCTTGTTTTGTCCCCATATATACCTGCTTCAACTTCTTGGTCTATTTTTGAGCAGTATGTATACCAGATTAGTTCGGCTTTAATGAAAGGACCTGCCTTCCAGTCCTTTCTGTCTGGTATAATTGTTAAAAACCTTTTCTTAACTAATAGCTTAGTACTAACCATAACTAACCACGACAAAAAAGGTACCTTCTTAAAAAAATAAATAAACAATACTCACTAAAAAGTTTCAAATAATAAATAAAAAAATTAATAAAAAAGATAAACTTGGGTAGTGACCTATGATATTAAAGTATAAAAAGCTTTTGCTTATTTAGTTATTAAAATTTCAGTTTATCGCATATGTTATAACTATCTTTTAAAGTCGGTTTCCTTTTTTTAAAAAGTATTTATTTTTCACTTTTTATTTTATTTTTTGCTGTCTAATTTATTAGTATTACTATTTAATCGGTAAACATTCACTAAAAACACTACCAGTATCTACCTCTTTCAGAGACAACTGTTAAAAGCACACTGGATGTGTCAGAGCGGTCATGCAAAACTGTCACATTGAGGGGTCATGGTTAGTTCTGGTTTGTTATTATTATTTTTTAAATTTATTTTTAAAACAAATTAAAAACAAATTTAACTAACCAGAACTATGAGCCATGAGCCCACCAATTTTACTCAGTCAAATTACACGTCTCTGTGCTTTTCACTGTAGTCTCTCTTTCAGTTCAGTGAAAAGGATAAATATTAACCCAAGGTTGTCGATTCTTAATGCACTTTTGATGTTTGAGCATATACCAGTCTAGAGGCAGCTTTGCAGCATAAATAACGTCAGGCAGAGAGAGAACAGTAGGTCTAGTACCTTTCTCTCTTGGGATCCGGACTTGGTTTTTTAAATCGGTCTACAATTGACGAAGTAATCGCTAACATTCACAACAAAAAACTTACAAGCAAATCGATAACCTCCTTCTTTTGAAGTCGGTTAAAAATGTCTATGTGTAAAGTTGATATTTTATAATAATTACCATTATGGCTTAAAGAAAAAAAACCCTAAATATCCAAAGTTTAAAGTTCAAAAACAAATCTGTGGGTAACATGGAAAAAATACTAATCCAGGCAAAATTTATCCTATTTCTGTTTAATCAATATCCGCGACTAACAAGCGTCACATATGGCATGGGACCTGATCACAGCTTTGAGAGTTTTCCGCACCGTTGGCCCGTGCACAACCATCGGAAAATGGAAAATGGATATACAGCATCCCTTTACTATTATGTTTAAGATAAAAATCATAATGGAAATTTATTAATTAATAATTGACCAAATAAAGACATAGGAAAAAGAAGGATGTGTTTGTGATTTTTGCCGAATATAGTTATAAATTTGAGGACCACTATTAGGATCTCGGAAAAGGTACAAGATACAGGGTTGGTTAAATTGGGTCAAAGTTGCGCATTTTTATACTTAACAATATTCTGTATTAAAAACTTAAAAATTTACAGCTATTTCGAAATTATCCGAAAAAAACGAAATTTTGCAGTACAGTTTTAATTTTTTTCTGAGCCTATTTAAAGGGATATTTTTAAATAAATCACACATTATCATTGCCATTTTTTCCGTTCTACAAAATGATGCCAATAAATTTAGGATCCGACATTTCGTCTTTGAGCCATCATCATCAACTTTGTTTTTTTTTAATAGGCAGTATATGTGGTATTTACCTTTATAATTTCGTATTTTAACTCTGAATCCAACGACATATCACACTTTACATTAATGCGATGTTTTGATCCGAAAAACCATCATTCACTATAGTCCCTGGGCCAGTAATGAAATGAACATCATAATAAGAACAGTTTTAAAACCTTTTTACGGGGGCTCCTTTTGACGAGTCTACCACGAATATTCATACCGCCATATATGCAAGCAACGCTTTAAACCACCCTGTCAATGTCAAATGTTTCGGGTGTCTGACTGGGCAAACGCGTATCTTTTTTTGTGGGACAAGTTTATCACAATGTTTTAAATGCAATTTGTAAACAAAAATACCAATATTTTAAATCGTGTCTACATTTCCGCGTTAAATCTTACCAACATCTGCACAGTTAGGCAGTGTATTTATTTGATGCCACAAAAAGGTAAAAACATCAATTTTAGAGGAATGAAAAGTTCCATTAAATAAAAAGTAGGTACCTATTTTTTTTTCTTTTTAATATGCATTTGTTTCTTTTGTTATGCTCAAACGATAATAGATATAAAATCATAAAACCTTTATAAAAATGTTTATTCTATTCTTTTTGGTTAGCGTTGTAAGTGGGTGTAAAAATAAAAAATGAAAACCCTGAATACAGCTTGTCTTCGAAAGTTTTTATCAAATAAAAAACTATTTAACTATTAGGTAACTTAACGAAAAAAGTGCCTCTTCTTAAAAAGTCGTGCTTGGTGGTAAAATGAATTTTCACAAAATATTTGTTTGTTGGATGTACATACAGTATGGCTTACAAAAGGACAAACACAAATGTACTCATTGTTATTTTTTCTTTTGGTTATATTAAAATGAAATCCCTTGGTTATTGGTATTTATTTTCTTTCGCGCAACAATTCATGTTTCTTACATCTACCCTTTGATTTTTCCGTACTTCACATCCACTATTACATTTTATGTTCGTTGTATTAATGAGCAGAAAAACATCCAAAACGCTCTCGATAACTATTTCCTTAATAACACCAATCAATCTTATTTTTTTATTTGTGTTTCTTGTTCTTAATCTGCTGCATTTACAGTAATATGGGAGTAATAAAAAAGCAATTATAACAACTAATGGTGTTTTTGCTTGTGCCTTAGAGGTTGATATTTATTAAACCCAAAGTAAGAATTTTTAAAACGTACTTTAAATCGATTTACCGATTGAAAATTTATTTCTACTAGAACTGATTAACCAAAAATTATTCCTTTTTATAATATCGACACTAAATTTGCTAAATCTAAATAAAAAAAAACAGATTCCATGTAAATTTTTGTGTGTTAACTGACGAATGCCCCACTACTAACTTAAATACTTCTGTACCGCAAATTCTTCTATGTTTTCTACCAACGTTGAATTTAGAGAGTAACATAATATAAAATCAGCTTTTACAAAATAACAAAAGTTAAGTTTCAATAAATTAGCCTTTGGTACCTGGTACCTGCCAAAGCCATTATAAGTAAAACTTTATAGTCTCCCATCCCCTCTACCTATGTTGGAAACATGCGCTGATAAACTTTCAGCTTTTACACAGGCTCTTACTCTCTTACTCTAAGTATAAGTTTTGGACTTCAAAAAAAAATCTAAACTTCCTAATGACGCTCCCTGTGTATTTAAAGGTTACCCTTAATGACTTAAATTATTATTACGAACAGGAAAGGTCCTATGATTTTTTTAATATTAGCATTTTAAACGTAAGTTACGAAATAAGAGCTGTCAAATTTTGACATTGGTAACATATTAAGAAGAAAAAAACTTTTGTTTTTTGATTTTGCACCCAGCTGTATGTTTTTCTTTTTAATAGTTTTTCTGACGTGTTATTATAGTAGGGGAGCCCACGATGCTAAATGGGGATTTACTCAAGCGTCAGAGAGACCTACTGGGTTGCAAAGCTTAAATGATAGCAAAGGAATTCGCGAATGGCTTAGATTTTAATTTTTCTGTTTTAAATATTTTTAAATAAAGCTTTATAATAAATATTAATACTCACAAAATTTTGCGCAATAAACCTATGCACTAATAAATAATGCACTTGGCCACCTCCTAATTTTAGTAGCCAGAATTAGTTTCGTGGTTAAGAAAATTTATAATAAATCCGCGAATGGCTTGCACTTTAAATTTTTACTTATAAATACTTCTAAATAAAGCCCTGTAATAAATTTAAATAGTCTAAAAATTTTATGTAAAAGAATTATGATCTATTGAGCATATCTCATGTGCTTTCTCGGGGTAAAAGTTGCAAAAAAAATCGCGAATGTCCTAAATTTTTGTTATAATTGTTATATAATGTTTACATTTTCATCGGAGAAGAAAGCGGCTATAGATTTTGATATATTTCAATTTTTTAAAAAATTTCGGCTTGTAGAAAGCGTTTCAATCGTATCGGATTATATATTTTTCGTTATTCTTTAATTATTTTCTTTAAAATAAAAAAGTCGCCACGCTCCAAACGATTATTTTTTCTTCTCTGTTTCCTTTACGTCACTCTCAAATTAACAAATTAGTGGAATATACACTGTTTGGCATGTAATTTACTTACTTCATCTTAATCTGATGCGCTCTACAATTTCTGATGGATTATATTTTTGTTTTTTATGATCGGCCCTGTATGCAGGGTTCATATTTGGTGGAAGGTACTTAACCAGGTACAGTATCCTTCGATATCTACCAAGGCTGTAGTAAATCCCCAAATTCCCTCTTGAGCACTCCTATCTTTAAAAGATGGTTTAAATCAAATAAATAAAAATTTCTAGCGCTAAAAATACTTTCAGAACTTTTTTCTTATATTAGGTTTCTTATAAATTTTACGACTATAAGTTGTGGACATATAGCATATTGATTAATTTAAAAACAAATTCTTTTTTAAAGAAAGCTTGGCTTATACATCCAACATAAAAAGTATTCTTGTAAATACGTAGGTGTTCGAAAAGTTTTGAATATACATTATTTTTGATTTTTTTCAAAATAATTTCCACCACATTGAATACACTTTTCCATTTAACAAACCAGTCACTGAAAATAGCTTTCCACTTTTCATTTGAAATTTCAGCGCATATTTTGTCAGGCCTCCAGTAGCACGTCTTCAGTTTTAAACTTTTGTCCTTTCAGTTGGCTCTTGACAAAAGGAAACAACCCAAAGTCACACGGCGCCAAGTCGGGGCTATAAGACGGATGTTCCAAAGTCTCAAACCTGCATCTGTCAAAATTGACTCGTAAGTTCAGCTCGATGGTGGGGCATTGTCATGATGAAGGTACCAGCTAGCTGAGGTGCGAGTTTTGGGCGAATCCTCTTAACTTTTCTATAAGTTTTGAAAGGCATACTGTAGTGTACCAGAGAGCATTTACGGTCTTCTGTTCTCGGGCACAACGCTTTCAATTATTCCTCTTGAACCAAGAAAACAACTATCATTAATTTTTTTTACAGATCTTGATTGCGAACTTCGGTCGGGTTTCTTCACCTTCGAAAACCCATATCTTATTCTGTTGTTTAGTTGGGACGTCAAATAATAAAGATAAGTTTCATCTCCTGTGACGATCGACACTATGTCTTTAGATTTACCCTCCTGGAATTTGGACATCATATTTTACACCAATTCCTCTTTGTGTCTGCTCGGAGTTAACTTATGTGGAACCCAAAGTACAAATTTTTCCCTAAAACAGTGCTCATGTATGATCGTGTGTAATGTTGCTAAACTAATGTTCAATGTCTCTTCTAACGCTGTCGATAGGTAATTCGTCGGTTTGTTTCTCTTTTGGACGGCAGATATGTTTCCTGGGGTAACTACTTCACACGGTCGACCTGAGCGTGAGGCGTCTTCAAGCGAAAACGAGCCCCGCTGGAGGTGTTTGTACCATCTGTATATGGTCACACGAGATGGACAGTCATCACCAAGTATAGGCTTCATTTTCTTCTAAACACTGTTCTTGAGATAACCCACGTGGTTGTATTTCAAAATTGCACGGCACTCGATAGTGGTCCACGACGCCATTGCGCTAAAATCGCTGGACACGAACTGGCGCAAAACTGATGATTTACTAATAATAGCTATGTAGGACTACGACATGTCATGACATGTACAAACAAAAAACATCAATGTTACTTTTTCCTGCCCGTTTAGTTACAAAGTATCTCAAAACTTTCTAAGCACCTACATATTTCACTAAAGGTACGCGCACATACGTCGGCATCGGACGGACGGTACGGATCGGAAAAAATGGTTTTAATAAAATTAAATGAAGCAGTAACTATGTGCGGGCGATTTCCACTGGATTTAAAATCTCGCGCCAGAATATAGCAACTTAAATTAAAATCCGGCCATTACCGTTTCATTTGTGCGATACAGGTCAGAAAATTGCGTTATTTGACAAGAATTTAAGCCGATTTCTACCGGAGGGTCTTGATCCAGTGGTTTAATACCCACCAGGTGAAAAGACGCTAACTTTAAATATTTACCCATGGTTTTCCCATGACTCGCACGTGCGTGTGTGTGATTAAACTTTACCTAAACTATTTTTTCCGATCCTTACCGTCCGTCTGATGCCGATGTATGTGCGCGTACCTTAAGCAGGACTTCTTGGAAGATGCACTTTTTTCGTTATAAATTAAAAAGTTTTTCATTTGGTAAAAACTTCTGAATACGCGCTTTCTTATATTCAACATTTCTTTTATTTCCATAACGGGCACAAATAATAAGTAATAATGAAAAAGATCGTACTTTTTTCTTATAGAATAAGCAGCTAAATTTTTCTATTTTGTTATACCTAAACTAGCAGTAAACAGGTAAAATTAAGTTTGGTATGTCTATTACTCCTTTTTGTAGTTGTATTCATATATGAGTTATTTTTAGAAGATTACAATTTTAATTATTTGTACATTTAAAACGTAAAGCCAACATTTTCGAAACTTCGTTAAAATTTTTATTCTACTGCACCAATTCACATGATATATTTTTAAACCATTCTCTGGGTACTGAGACGTCTGAACAATTTTTTTTAAATGTTTTATGAGTTTTTTTAACAATTAAATGCCTATTTAAAGAGGGTCTGCAATCAGAAATACATCAAAACCAAGGGTAGTAAATATAGCAGGAGTGCTTAATTCATTTAAGCCTATGTTCATCTAGTTTTGTAACGAAATAATTTCCGTATTTTTTTGTTAAAATTGTATTGGTAGCTTTTTTCATGTTTTTCGTGTTTTTTTGTCCTTTAAGTCATTGTAACTTTTGCATTGGTTTAGTTATTATTGTTTTTAGTTAAATTTCGTTGTTATTTATGTAGGTGCAAGGTACCGAGAATTTTAAACCCGTAAACAGGGATATATGACCCTTGGTTACATCTTAAGTGGATTTTACCTTTAAATCGTCATTAATGGCATTGTGAAGTTTATTACCATTGAGACCAAATAATCAAACAAGCCACATGTGGTTACCCATTTTGATTTCGGCCCGTTTTGGTATTCTACTTGGGTTAGTGTGGTTCAATAGATGGTTTTAATATGCCATATAATTTTTATTTTGTTTGTTGATCAAAAATACCCTAACTTTAATATTAATACTTGCAAACTTCGAAGCAACTGTCAGTATACAGGGTGATTCAAAATTGATCACGAAACTTAAGGGGTGATTCTACCTGACAAAATAAGGGGAAAGCTTCATATTTAAAAAAAAAAACTTTTTTTTAAATTTTTAACACCCGTAGTTCAAAAACTAAGACGTTTAGGACATATGTTTATATGAAGTTTTTTCTTATTTTTTTGTTTATTGGTTGAGTTACTGGACACCCTGTATGTATGTAGGTAATTTGATTGAAGTTGATGAAAATTTTGATGTCTATTGCCGCCTAAACGGTGATGTTTATCGACTTTAATAAAAAGTACCTTATTTTTTAGGTTTTTGATTGTCCATAAAATGGCGCCCCCAGCTTTGCAATATCTGTCAAAATAAAAAAGTTATGATGTAAATAAATTTTAAGTTTTAGGTAAAGTGCTCTTTGGCGGTATTTAAAAAAGTACTTTTGTCCTAAAATTTTAGAATCTGCAAAGCTCGATTTGTGTGCCAAATATCAACTGGATTGGTTAAAAAATAAATGCAATATGGCGAAAAAACCAAAATAAAAGTTAAAATTTGACGGCTTGTAACTCGAAAACGAATTACATTAAAAAAAAATGTATATGAAGCTCTACCCTTATTTTGTCAAGTAGAATCACCCCCTTAAGTTTTCTTATCGATTTTTGAATCACCATCATCATTTTAAACTAAAATAGTTGGTGGTGGCTTGGTAATGTTTGTAGCTTTGTAAACAAAGAATTTTCTGCCTATAATAAAATTAAAATGTTCACTTATCTCCCTCACCAAGCCATAAATACTGCTGCAAAACTTGCTGAAAATATTGCATGCAGCTGAGATCGCGCCAGGACATGTATTATTCGAGCACGATGTATGATGGTACAGGGAGTAGTTCATAATAAGGCTTTATGTGGTAAATTTATATGAGAGGTATTTTCGTTACTTTCCATGTTGCATTTTTCGTGTTTGATGTATCATTGATGCGTTTTGTTGTTGCATTTCCTTTTTCTGATTATAAACCTGTCAAAATTCGACTGGGTTTGATCTGGTTGCATATAATTATTATACCAAATTATTTGTTACGTAAAGAATAGGTAACAACCTTGTTTTATAATATTGGTCATTTTTGTCCTGAGAGTATATGTTTTTTGTATTTAAAATAATTGAATATCTTCCTAACTAAAAATATAATATTTCAATAAAAAGAAATTTTAATTTTGATGCGGAATGTTCCACTATATTAAAACATTTTAGAAGATAATATAAAATAAGCAACCCAAGTTCCATTGAGAGATAATTTATTTTTCTATTGTCCTCAAAATATGAAAATTTATTTTTACGACCTGATTTGCATATAAAAGACTGTTTTCGACGCCACTGGTTAATAAATATCGCGTTTCGCTGGCAGAGCAATTTTAAATCGAATTTTTTCTGTAAGAACATTTTTTAGTTCTAAAGCAATTTAAAACCAAATTAAAACTGTGACTGGAAAAGCTAAGAAAGATGTTTACAATTTTCCAACCCCGTGGATTTTTATATATTGATACAATATCTTTCGAGCAAGAAAATATTATGTAGCTTAAAATATTTTATACGCTTATTTTAAAGTTTAAAAATTTTCTTGCATGACAGTAAAGTTAATGCAATTTTTCTTTCATGGAATTTTTACATTTTAAATTTTATTGCTGCAGCCAGCGGCACGTCTAGCCTCTGGGAGCTTAAGCCCCTGTTTATAGAGTATATTTGCCCAAAAACACTAATAAACTTACTAAATGTTCAATCATTTTTGAGGGCTACTCGCTGCCTCGAAGTGGTTAGGCCCTCGCCCCCCTAATTGCGCTTATGGCTACATCTTGTTTTGACAATAGGGCTGGCGCGGCTCGTTCATAAGTAATTTAATTAATGACCCACCTATACAGGGTGTCCAGAATTATATAGGCAATCTCTCGTCACATGAAAAATAATGTGACAAGTTCCTACAAAATTTTCCCAGGCCTCTCCTTACAGATATATGTATGCCTCCAAAGGACGCCGGTTAAAATTGGGTTTCCTAAATAGCTTGTACAGGGTGGCTCGAATTCGACGCTCATCATTGGGATTTCCGGAAACCGTAAGAGATCTGCGGGATCAGTTAAATGAAGGCAAAGTTGCGCAATTTGATGCTCAATAAAATGCCGTTTTGCGTTTTAAAAAATACCGAAGATATTCGAAAAAAACCGGGATTTTCAATTTTTGGTTTTCTATTGTTTCCTGGCTATATTTGTTAAAGATAACTCAAAATGAAAAACACGTTTTTCATGGCCACTTTTTCTGCTCTATAAATTCCAGTGTGATCAAATATTGAATCTGACGTTTCGGCTTCTGGCGACCATCATCAACTTAATTTTTTTAAATACGGACCTGATATTCTTGAGTTACTTCCCTTCCATTGTGGGCAGAAGCTCCGTCTTGCTGCCACCATATTTCTTGAAATACTGCCAAAGGTTGATTATCTAGGGCGTCTAAGACATCATTCCTAATCAAATTTAGATATCGTTCGAGTTAAGTCCCTTCGTAAACGAAAGCTCAATATTCCACCATACCAATCCATACATTAAATGAAGTTCTCCTTGAATTCGTACCTGCTGGTTTAGTTTCTGTTAATAAAGTAATTTTCCGCTGTTAGATATCAATGAGTTGCAATAAAACATTATGAATATTAGTAAGTTCATTCTTTTTTTTTTTTACCTTTTTACCCTAAAAATGTAGTTCAGGGCCAGTATTATGGTTAAATAAATATGCAATACTCTGGTGATGGAATTTTCTGTACGAAACGTCGGCAAATATCAAAGTGGCGATATATAGTGTTTTAAGAGTGATGAAAGGATTTAATTAAATTGAAAAAAATATCAGGTCTGTATTTAAAAAATTAAGTTGATGATGGTCGCCGAAGTCGAAACGTCAGATTCAATATTTAATCACACTGAATTATAGAGCAGAAAAAGTGGCCATGAAAACGTGTTTTTCATTTTAAGTTATCTTAACAAATATAGCCAGGAAACAATAGAAACCAAAATTGAAAATTCCGGTTTTTTTTTTCGAATATCTTCGGAAGTACTCGGAATTTTTTAAAACGCAAAACGGCATTTTATTGAACATCAAATTGCGCAACTTTGCCTCCACTTAACCGATCCTGTATCTCTTACGGTTTCCGAAATCCCAATGATGAGCGTCGAATTCGATCCACCCTGTACAGTACTTGGTATATTAAAATTACTTTTTATTATGATAAATACAAGTTAAGATTTCTTTAAATGGTATCCTTGTAAAACATCTGCCTTTATTAGTTTGCAAGGGGTGGATTAACCATTGCACAATAGTGTTAATTATTTTTACACCCTGTATAATAAAAAAATATTTTTAGGTAACTTAAACCCTTAGCTTCAAAATGTACTTTTTGTTTGATGTCGATAAATGAAAGCGTTATCGACAAAAACAAGTTTTTGTTTAGTGAGGACATCTAAAAACACAAGGTTATTCTATTACAAATGGTACTAAAAATCTATTATTTCTTTTTATTTTCACTACATTATTTTTATGTTTTCTATATGAATCCGAGAGATGTACCACATATTGTGGGTCACTCTGTATAATTCATTTCTTTAAACCAAAACATATTCGTAAATAATCCTTTAAATCAACTACAAATATATTGCTATATGCAAGACCTCCCCTAATACAGAATAAAGCTAATTTACTTGGCCGAATTCTTAATTGTCTTTATGGGTATATGCGGCAATGCAAAGCATTAAAATCAAAGTGTTTTTTTTTGCGCGCTACAAAAAGGATAAAAACGGGAACAGGTATATAAATAAAATATGGACGGCCGACGAGATGTATTGTCCGTAGCTCGGTAAAAATCGTGTGAACACCCAGTATAAAAAAATATACATTTTAACTAGGTCACTTAACATTGGAAAAATGTAAGTTAATTTTTCTAAAGCAAGATGTGATGTTTTTGAGGCTCAAAACTACAATAATAACTATAAAACAATAAACACGGTCGACTGTGTAGATTTCAAAGTCTCCAATACCCCATATGAGTAACGCACCCCCGGTGACGTATTTGGTAAAAAAAAATACGTTGCCACAATATGATTGCAAACAGGTGTATTGGACCACAAAGAACTTATTGGCTTGAAAATTAGAATTTTTTTGGAAAAAAACAAAATAGCATATTTAATAGTAATTGTAAATTCATCATAAAACATCTTTTCTTTATAACAACTTGCCATATTAGCAAAAATATAGGTACTTTACTCTTGAGCAAAAATTACATTTTTGGCCAAACCTTTCAACTAATGATAACAAATACAGGGTGGTTTATAAAAAAAAACACTGTTGTTGTAATGGAAAAAATATATGTGTGCCACTGAATTTTACGTAAAAATTCCTAAAACTTTCTTATTTTAATTTTTTTCTTATCCCTAATATCAAGCAAGTTACAAGTAATGTAACTTAATTGGGCTAAAGTACATTTTTAGATTGCCTAATTAAAGATGTTTAATTAGCCTTTGTTTTAAGGCAAAATACCTTCTAACTAGCTCAATGTCAGTCGGGGCACGTGGGTCGTGGATTGAGTAACCTAAACACTCCTTTAACTCTTGTATCAGTACCAGAAATAATTAAGATAATAATTTGAAAGCCCTCCTATTATAGTTTACCACAAAAAGGGTACTTATATATGGGCGCCACCTAAAGCTATAGTGGTGGTAAACTACAGAAGGATAGTTCCTCTAGGTAAACTAAAACAAAACAAACAGATTCCAACACAAAATAAAAAAGACAACGTATAAAATATGCGTGTTCTTTATTTGAGGAACTTAATCTTGGTTTAAAAAAAATGGGTGTTAGTAGAAAAAAAACATAAGAGACTCTAGCGTTTAACGATTGCAAACGTTATTACACCGCTTTAACATAATTTTCCAATTTAAATTAAATATTTAAGTATCTAAATTAACGTAGTTTACTATTTTGTTTAAGATGTAATATGTTATTTTAGACAATTGATAAAAAACGGTGTACTTTAAAAGGTTTTATATGTGTAATCAACTTATCTGAAATCCTCTATAAAAGGTCCACTAGGTGTTGGAGTGGGATTCTCACACTGGTTGTAGGCTGGGGCCTACACTTGGGATTCAGACAAGTGGCATTTGCTGGTCATAGATCATAAGGAGGAGTCAACTCGTGTGGTAGGTTATGGCTTGCCTCACTTCAAGCAGGCAACTCAAATCTGGCTTTCCTTCCAAGTGTTACGAAGGAAGCGAAAGGGATAGATGGAAAATTAGAAGAAAGTTGAAGAAGAATGAAAAACTGAAGAATGAAAGAAGGATGAAACCGGGCTTATCTAAAACAAGATCAAATTATTAAAATTAATTCAAAGACAACGTGTTTTTGAGGTTAAGTTTCGACATTCCAAGAAAAAGGTGAATTATGCAAAAATACTAACATAAAATATAAGTATAGAAAAAGACATACCTTTTAGGCTAAAGATGGACAAGGATTCGTGATTTTTAACAGAGATAATTCAAAATTAATATCAAATCACAAAATTGCCTTCTAATTCGTAGCTCGGCTTGACAGAAAGTGTCATTCAAAATCTCTAAATGTCCGACCAAAAATTTGACACTTGGCCGAACCACTTAGGCGAATTTCGGCGAGTTGACTCTGAGACGTACTCGAAATCTGACGGTTACCACAGGCCAAAGATTTGAAAAGATATGTGAAATGTCGCTGCTTCCCTCAAAACCATGGACTCGAGAAAGGTTCACAAACCACAAAAATATCAACCGGTCACAAAAATCTCATTTGTAAAAGTGTAACACTAACAGCTAGCGAAGCCTCTAGTAGATATATGCTCGAAGAACAAAAATCAGGCTACCTTTTACAGAGTATCGTTGCGATAATGAAACACAGGAACCTTTTAGCTTAGTTTGCGATAATTAAGTCACTGCGCACTAGACGGCGCTAGGGGTACCAAATAAAATAAAATATATGCTAGGAAAGTCGTTGAAATTAAATTCTCAAAATTTGAAAACACTCTGTAAAACGAATCAAGCTAGCCATGATTTACTTTCACCATTAAATTTGTGCCGAATATCATAATCGAAATTGTGCAATTCGATTTGTTCTATCTCTATATCCTGCAAAATCAACGAAAAGGCGCCACCCTCTACTAAGTATAATAACCTGCTTTTTTCATTACTTGCCTAAACCAAAAACGATCCTGTGGAGACTCATTTCGATATACTTTTTCCATCGTCAGCAGAAGGGTATTTTTTAGTGGAAAGGGGCGTTTTTGAATTCAGTGCCGTTGAAAATAAGCATTCTATATGCAAATGACGTGTCGAAAACATTTTTTAAAATTTTTATTTTGTGTCAAGTCATGTAAATAAACCTAATAGTCACAAACTTAATTTGAAAAATATGAAAATAAGGGGAAAAAGAATGTACATCTTCTGTCTGTAGGTTTAGACTTGAAAACAAACAGAGATAAAACTGCCTGAAACGTTGTATAAATAAATTTAATAAAGACAGTGGAAAATAAAGAAAATTCTTTTAGTGTTAATAAAAATGTAGATAAAAAATAAATAAAGAAACTTATTTTGAGTTTAAAGCCACATTGTTTTGTAAAGCAAATTGATAAAATTAAAATACATTCTTAGAAAATATTTTCAATAACAATATTACCTTCGATCAGGCAACTCCTCCCTGCCTCAAGAGTGAAGTTTAGTTTAGTTAGGTTAAATCGAAATTTAAATAAATGAGAAATAAGTAACCAGTGAATATCTCTGCTATCAATATAGTTCCTGGTCCAGTAATGAAATGGACTTTATGATAAGAATACTTTTAAAACCTTTTTAGGGAGGTTTTCTTTGACGATTCTACCACGACTACAGCCAAATATGGAAGGGGTGCTTTAACCCAGCCTGTCAATGTCAAATGTTTCGGGTGTCAGACTGGGAAAACGCGTCACTTTTTGTCGGACAACTATATCACAATATTTTACGTGCAATTTTTCAACATTCTGCCAAAAATGAAAGAGTTACAGTCACGGAACCCACTTGGTTCGATACCTGAAACATGTGTTTGATTCCTATGCTTTTATGACTGTCACCCTTATCACATTGTGGTAAACTCGTGTAACCAACAAAGGGACGCGTTTGCCCAGTCCGACACCCGAAAAATTGACAGGCTGTATTAAAGCGTTGCTTCTATATATGGCGGTATGAATATGCGTGGTACACTCGTCAAAAGAAACCCCTCTAAAAGGTTTTAAAAGTGTTCTTATGATGAAGACTATTTCCTTACTGGCCCAGGGACTAAAACAATATACCTTAAGAAATAATTATTGGTCTTTATATAGATTTTTACAAAGCCATTTTAACAAATAGTTTTCAGCTTTTTTGTTTGTGTGATTATAGGTTAAAAATCGAGGCGTAAAACTGTATTTTTAATTAATAACTTTATTATCGGCAGAAACTTAATACACATCTTTCTTTTCCCTGACTTTTTATCTGCTTATATCCCAATCAATGGTTTGGAAGCACTAATGTTAAATCAGAAAAATGACCACCACATTCTCCAGATTTAACTATCCCTATTTTATTCAATGCACTCGTAAAGATATGTGTGGCAACCTTTTTTAAATAATTTCGAAACGTTAAATATACTCCAGTACCATCTTTTTTAAAGTGTTAATAAGTACAGGGTGTTTTTTAACTGCGGTAGGAAACTTAAGAGGATGGTTTCTTATGTTTTTTAAATAAAAAAGTTTTTATGAAAACATGCCCGTATTTGCTTTATTTCTGATATACAGGGCGTTAAAGTTAAAATTATTATTTTAACGGTATTTTTAAATATATTTTATTTTCTTATTAAATATCTTAAAAACGCTTTAACTAATTTGGACAAAATTTGGTACACCTATTTAATGTATTAAGGTGCTTGTAAAGCTCAGTAAGCACCAAAGCTAATATTATAGAGAAAACAAGTACGTCACTGACTTATTATAAAGTTTTTATATTCTTTTACGATTAAACAATTAAAATGCAACTTTTCGTATTTTCTTTAAAAACAATTTTGTTGTAAATAAGGACAATGACGATTTTCGATAAAATATACGACTGCACATTTATTTAAATGAAAATAATTGTTTTTATTTATGTTTTTTTTTACCATGTTGCATAAGAGTACTTTTTAAAAGAAATTAAAGCAGCTTTATTTTTTTCGAAAACAAAGCTAGATACGAAGAAAATTTAAAAGATTGAAAAGACACATTTTTAATGGCCCAATTGAAAAACTATAAAAAGTTTTAAAAAGTTAGTACCGTATTTTTTTTAAAGTATTGGCTGTGGCTTCTACTGAGACGCCACTGAACTTATTAATTTTAATCTAGGTAGCGCTTAACAAGCGCCTTATTACAATAAATAAGTGGACCAAATTTAATCCGTTCGGTTAAATGCTTTTTAAGATATCTCAGAAATAACTGGATATATGTCATGTATCATGTATGTATGTAGAAATCAACCCCTTAAGTTTCGTATCATAGTTAGGATTCACTCTAAAAAAAAATGTGCTCCTGAACTTGCACCTATTTTAACCTGGCTCTTTCGAATTTCTTATGACACGGGTATATTTCCAGACAGCTGGAGAGCTGCACGTGTCCAGCCTATTCCCAAGAAAGGATCTAAATCTCTTTCATCCAACTATAGACCCATTTCACTCCTTTCAATGCTTTGTAAAGTAACGGAGAAATCCATTAACTCGCAAATTCTTAGGTACTTAGAAAAACATAAAATTTTACATGACAGGCAATACGGATTTCGTCACAAGAGATCTACAGCAGATCTTCTTTCCTTCGTTTCACACAACTGGAACAAGTCTCTTGAGTTTCTAGGTGAGTCCCAGATCCTTGCTCTTGATATATCTAAAGCTTTCGACCAAGTCTGGCATGACGCACTTCTTAATAAACTACCCTCCTACGGTCTTCCAACTAAACCCTGCTCTTGGCTCTCCAGTTATCTTTCTAATCGACGTATATCAGTCATTGTTGATGGCCACTCTTCAAGCTTTCACGAAATTAATGCTGGAGTGCCACAGGGTTCAGTACTAGCACCAACTTTGTTTCTTCTTCACATCAACGACCTTCTTTCTTCCACAACCAATCCCCTTCATAGTTATGCTGACGATAGTACCCTTCACTCCACTTTTCAGGTTCCCAAACCAATCTCTCAACCCGACTTGGAAAGCAAACGCAGGGCGATGCAGATATCTCTTTCACAGGATCTCAATTTGATATTGGATTGGGGCGCCAAAAATCTCGTTCAATTTAATGCATCCAAAACACAATCGTGTTCCTTGTCGCGAAAAAAATCATCAAACACTCATCCTTTGCTTGTGAGTGGCCAGGTTTTGCAGAGCGGGGACACATTTGAGAATAACCTTAACTGGCATAAACACATTGTATCTATAGCCACCGCGGTTTCAAAAGAGCTTGGATTTCTTTTCCGAGCCAAAAAGTATTTTTCTCCTTCCAATTTAAACACTTTGTATGTGTCCCAAATTCGACCCTCTCTGGAATATTGTTCTCATGTCTGGGGAATGGCATCCCCTACAACCCTCAGCATTCTTGATGCCATTCAAAGAAGGGCTGTTCGTCTTATTAATGATCCTTTACTTACTCAAATACTTCCTTTTCTTGCCCATCGTCGAGCTGTGGGAGTTCTATCGCTTTTCTATAGATACTTTTACGGCTTCTGCTCCGACGAATTGTCCAGTATAGTCCCTCCTCTTGCAGTTCCCAACAGAAAAGCTCGTGGTGCCGCGCGTATGCATCCCTATACAGTTTAATTGGACAGGCCCCGAACTTCCCAATTCGTTCATTCTTTTATCCCTAGAGTTTCTAGACTGTGGAACCTGCTGCCAGTTGAGGTCTTTCCTTCCCACCAAATCTTCAAGTTTTTAAGTCCCGTGTTAACAAACTTCCTCTTACCCTGCTTAAGACACTCCACGGTACGTTAGTATTTAGGCTTTCAGCCTTCGTGGATTATCCAAAGATAAAAAGAAAAAAAAACTCTAAATATCATGGAAAATAAAGATCTATTTGCATAACACATTCATACATAATACACATTTTCTTTTTGTATTATAAAATGCTTGTTAAATATTGTATCAAAAATATAATTAATCGTATATCCAAGGTATTAAAGACATCTTGAAAAACACATCGTCTAAATTATTGCCAGCGTATCCCATTTATCCCACGTTGCTGGTGGCTACTAAATCATTAATCACGAGTGTTTTAAAACATCGTCTTGAATCTGTCCAACAAATCCTTTTTCTATTCTAGAACGTGATCTAATTTTTATTAAAATTATTAAATGTTTGATATTTCTTTGCTTTATTAATTTAAAAACATTACTGTAAAAACATTAAAAAATAATTTATAAGGAGTGTCCTGAATTTAGTAAAATAAATTATGATAAATTGTTAAAGAAAGGTAATAATTCTTTGCTATATTCAGTGGCGTAGTAAAATAAATTAAGAGAAATTGTAAAAGGAAGGTAATAATTCCTTGCTATATTCAGTGGCGTAGCGTGTCTTGAAGAGGCCCCGTATCACAATGAGTTAGGAAACCAAAAAAATTAAACTAAAAAAGGCGCCACTTTTGAAAAACATTGTTTTTCAGCATTGCTTTTCATTTCTATCAAAAAAAATGATCCCAATTTTTCCAATTAAACCGACAGTTTTAAGTTTTCCATCACTTATTTTTGTTTACACAGATTGGTGGCCTCTGTAGCCCGGAGTAGTCGTCAGAAGCTTTAAAATAATGTGCTACAATACTCCCTTTTCCATTTATTTTCTTTTCCAAAATGGCGCCTAACTTTCAGCTAGACATGTCGGTCTGTCATTTCCTACCTAAAATTTGGTTTATATTGTCTTACTAAAAAACCTTAAATTTTCATAAAAAATATCAGACAATTTAAAAGTTATGATAGGGGGTCCTGACTATAGACTGCCTACTTTATAAATACAGGGTGGCCCACCATATTCGACACGGTCTGTAGCTGGATAACCATGGGGGTATTTTACTCTATACAGGATGTCTCAAAAAGTGTGACGTATCAAATCCAATAACACTTATTTCAGCTGAATGTGGTAATGATAAAACTTGTGTTTTTAAACAATCCTAATAACGCCTCTGGTCAGTTATGACGACATTCTGTGACCTATAACTCGTTTCTTCCATTATTCATAATCACTGTGTCAAATTTTTAAAGCAACTATTAAGGTTATCAGATGGTTTCTCCTGGAATATTTTTCAGGATTTACTCTAGACTAAAGTAAACCATTTTTTTCACATCCTACCAGTATTATATCATCTTGTTGTTGTAAAAGAAGGGTTTTTCTTTAAAATCATTGAAATTTCTTACTACTAAAACACTAGTAATCAATAAATGGTCGTTGTTATTTTCCTAAGAAAAATATTAATGGCTGCTATGTCACAGCCAGCTTTAATTTATATAAACATTTGGACTAAAAATTTGTAAAAACAGATTTTACTAAAAAAGCACAAAAGATAGGTATAGGCAACTTATACACCATTTGAAAGAGTATTTTATTTGTCATCATGTGACGTAAAAAAAACAGGGTGCTCCATTTAAAATAAGAGAGATATGGCTATTTGATTTTCTGAAAAATTGAAATTATTTTTTAATCACCCTGTACAATATTTGATCTTGATTTGACCTACGTATGATATGGCAGACTTTTTCTAATCTTGTTACACATTTTAAAGTTTAAAGTGTTAAAAGTGGTAAAGTAAAATTCATTTAATTTTACCTCTGCATTTTTCAGAAAAATCAAATATCACAAAAACGAATAAAATTAGACACTTAGTACTATAAACAAACTTGAGTTATTTTTTAAAGTAGAATCTAAAACCGTCATAAAATATAGGGTGTTCTATTTAAAAAATATAACTTTGAAACGTCACACTTTTTTGAGACACCCTGTATAGAGTAAAATAATTTTATACTGTGGTCCTATCCGACCTGTATATGTTCCAGTATTTACTTTTTTTAAAACCCCATGGTTATCCAGCTACAGACCGTGTCGAATATGGTGGGCCACCCTGTATTTTGTCTGCTTTGGATGTAAAATCCGTAAAAATAAAAAACAAAAATCTCCCTCCAAACATGTTAAAATCCAAAATTACTTAAAACAAGTAGAAGTAACATATCACCTTTATCCACTGACGTCTTTAATTCCCAAAATTTTGCGTTAAATTGGCTGGCTCTTAAACATCTTTTAAAACTTGCTATTTTAATTTATTTTAAACATTTTTCCCATTGCAAAGCTTTGATTTCAATTTATTCAATCGCAATAGCCATAGAGGCCGTCATAGCTACTGTAATTGAAAGTGAAGCTTTGCTATTTAATAAAAAAGTGTCAAATTAAAAATACAATTTTTAAAAAGCCCTAAAAATTCTTCAATCTCAATTACTAGTCTTTCAGTCAACATCCATATAATCTGAAATAAAAACCGGTTTTTAGGCCACATTACGTTGATCACGCATTCGACACTGTAAAGTAAGAATAGACCCGCATTATATAAAAGATCCTTAATATCGGCGTGGTGTCCAATAAGTAAACGATTTCTAAAAAAACGTATCTTATATGTACAGTGACTGGCAAAATGTTCGCCACATATGGAAAAAAATTTATTAAGGGAAATTCGATCTTCTTTTCTGTCGATCGTCTCTGCATGTCCAGAATCTAAAAACCATTTTAACATATGTTATGTAAACAGCGGTATAGCGAGAAATTAAAAAAATTAAGTTGAAATCACGAAAAGTAGGGCTAGGTCACAAAATATCAAAAAACTTCAACCTTTTGTTCTCAAATTTCCCGCCATACCGCTGTTGACACGACATATGTCAAAATGAATTTTTAGTTTATCGAACATGCAGAAGCGATCGCCAAAAAAATTCGGATTTCCATAATAAAAAAATCCCTATGTTGCGAACATTTTGCCGTCACTGTATAAAATGAAAGGCGTTAAAAGTTTTCATTCTTTCTGTAAATAAAAGTTTTTTTTTGCTTTAAATTATAAAAGAAAACGTTAACCACAATTACTGTCTCTTCTCTAGATGGATAAAGTAAGTCAATTTTCTAGCTTTTTTACTGCAGGACTTTAATTACAGGATTTCGGAGATCAGGAACTGTCCCTGTCTTTTGTAATATGTGGATAAAAGTTAACAAAAAGTAGTGGAAATTCTTGGAAATTAATTAGAAACTCGATAGGACATGACAAAAGCGTAGGAAGAGTTTTAAAAAAATAATTAGTTGACTGGAATGTTAAAGCTGACGTACTTTCTGTTTTTTTTGTGCTTGCTTTAGTTAAATACATTTTGTGGTTAGGTGGAAAACAACCTAAAACTTGGTATACTTTTACAGGGTGTTTTGAAACAAATGCGAAAAATTTTACGAGGTGATTTCTTGATTATCGTGATCGTAAAGGGTAGTTTGCTTTATAAACATACGCTCAAAAGTCAACCATTAGGGAGATATTGCTGTACAAAAATGTCGAAAAAATAACGTTTTTATTTTTAATCTTAAAAACGAATATGGCTAGAATAATAATAAAATTTTAAGAGAATATTGCTGTTATTAAAATACACTTTCTAAATATATTTGCACTTTTTAAAAATTAATGAAAGTGGTGGAAATAATAAATGTAACAAACGACAATTATTTCTACGTACCCAAGCAAATTAAGGATGCCCATGAAAATAAATGCAATTAGGCTTTCTGCTATAAGGCTTAAATTACTTTGCATTTGTTTTTCATGGTTATTTCTAATTTACCTGCATACGTAAAAATAATTGTCGTTTACATTAAATTACAAGGTTTGAATAAAAAGTTCGGGGGCAAAACATTAAACGACCGAATTAATATTATTATTATAAATGGTTTTCTGCCATAAAAGTAAAAAAAATAGAAAAGGTATATGGATATTGTTTAATGTAAAACATGATTACTGTTTTCCTGGCTTACTTTTTAGCAAATAAGGGATTAGTGGAGGAACAGGAAGGATTGGGTTTTTAAAAGAAGGCCTGTCTTTTGTTGTGCTCCTCAAAAATTTTTAATACCATGCGAAACCTCATCCCCCAATAAAAAGCTTTATATTACTGCTAGAAACGCCTTGATCATGGCAAGAACAATTTGTATATTGAGTAAAACTCAGGATTACCAAATCTTACTTTTTTTATAGATTTTAAATGTTTGTCTTTTTTTAGGTCATATTTTTTTTGAATTACTTTTGGTCTTTTTCTGTGCAGATTCTTCTTTTTTTTTCATTTCTTCTAAAAGTTACACTACAGGTTTTAAGAATTATTTGCTTTATTTATATTTATTATTTTTCGTATTAAAGGATCTTTAGCTTTTTGATAAACTATTTCAAAATGTTTATATTGACCTTTTAATCTTCTTATATAAAACTGAAAAAAAATCGTTATTTTTTTCTTATTTTTTTTACATTTGATAACAAAATTAAGTTATATTTATAAAAAAGACTTGAAAAAATATATTTTTTTATTTTCATGTAAAACCGGCTTCTAAAACTGAGTATTTAAATTAGGTTATCACATATAATAGGTTTTTTATACGTGTATGCTTTTTATGATTACAACATGTAAAAAGCACCACACGTCCCCAAACTATGCCCAGAGCTATTTTTTTCTTATATTTATAAAATTATATCATTCTTAAAATCCAGTAGGGGTCTTTGTAAGTCAAAATACTTATAATTGATTTAAAGTCAGTCTTAATTTGTTTAATTCTCTAAGTATTTCCAAAACATTTGAATGCTAATTTTACTAATAAATACTTTTTTTTTCGAATATCGTATAATACATATTTATTTTATTCAACAACTTGAAGTTTAAGTGCAGCATAAGATTATTCGTTTTAATGTTTTTTATATTTAAAAATAGGTTATAAAACGCTGCATGCTGCTGCATTTAAAACATTAAAAACTCTACATATAACTTTCTTTATTTTAAATAAACTCCAAGCGAGTATACACAATCATTTAAAATGATATTTCATTGCAGATATACAAACAATTGCATTGGTATTTTCAATTTGCATCAGTATCTTTTTTTGTAGCTAATCTATACACGAACTCATACAATCATTTTTTAATTTAATCATACAAATATTGACACCTCTTCATACCTCCCGATAACAAATACCAAAAAATTGAAATAATAAAATTGTTTTTGAAAGAGTGCTTGGTAATCCTCAGTAAAATCAACCGAACTAGATTACCTGTGACATAAAAACACTTTGTTTTTCTACAAACTTTAGCATTTTTGTTTACTTAATTTTATGAGCGAAAAATTTAATGTGTTATCGATATAGTCCGCGAATAAAAGCTTTTACTCATTGAGTTTTTAAATTCAGGGATCAAAGTTAGGTCACAAAGTTACCTTTATTTATAATTTTAAATTAATATTTTTTAATTTACGTTTTTAACAAGTTTTGTTGCTATAATACTAGAATCTTTATAGTTAATTTTGTAGTAATTATAAAGTTAATATATTTTAAATTTGTGGGAATAACTTTAAAAAACAAGATTATTGATCTTAAGTAATAAAAACAAAACCATACATTATTAACATAGAGATAAAAAAGATACAAAAAATGTTATTAATAAAATTTCTTTAAATGTAAGAAAATATCCTAATCTCTTAATAACACAGCCCCACAAAAGGTTTATACATAAGAGTCAGACATATGTATTCCCATTGAATTTTCGGCGCTGCATCCGATCCTTAGCTCAGAAATGGCCCTACACGTCTGTTATTGACCCACGGGCCGAAAATAACCTCCACAGACCCTGAAATACGGTTTCCGGAATAAGGCAGGATCAAGGGTGCCTTCTAAAGCAAAAGCCAGATTTGTGCTCGACAGGTCTACAGCCTCCTGAAATTTTATCTGTGTGACTGGAAAAAGGACCCCTAAGGGATGGAAAATCGTGTTTTATACGTAGCAATCACAACAGTGATATTTTTATAAACATTTGAATTCTTGACCTAACACTATGCGCAAAAAGTTTTTGACTTGAAAATTACTTTTTGAAAATTCCCAGTTTGGAACCAGGAAAATGATCCCCCATGAGCCGGAAAATTATGTTTCAAATGTAGCAATCACAACAGTGAAACTTTGTAGGTCCTTTTAAGTTCTGTAGCCTAGATTGTCCTTGCCAGGTTTATGTCCAAGTAAAATTCCCTGTTTGGGACCGAAAACATGATCCCTTAGGGGCGGGAAAGTCGTGTTTCAGACGTAGCAATCGAAACAGATATTACTGTTTCATGTGCTTTGAAATCCTGGACTATGCGCAAAAAGTTTTTGGTCCGTTGAATTTACCAGTTTGGAGTCGAGAAAATCACCTTTTAGGGGAGTGTTTTTGATGTCCCAATCGCGACAGTGGTATTTTTATGTACTTTTAAGTTCCGGAACTTATACAGTGCTCGGAAAATCTTTTGCGATTGCTACGTCTAAAACACGATTTTCCGACCCCTGAGGGGTATTTTTTCAGTCCCAACCAGGTAATTTTACCTGGGCATAAACCCGTCGAGCACAATCCAAGCTACAGGATTTAAAAGTATATAAAAATCCCACTGCACTGTTGTGATTGCAACGTCTGAAACACGGTTTGAGATCGGGTCATTTTTTGGGACAAATTGGAAATGTCACCAGGTCAAAAACTTTTCGCGCATAGTGTAAGATCCAGAATTTAAATATACAAAAAAACTGTTTCTCTAAGGGGTCATTTTTTGGTCTCAAACAGGCAATTTCACTTGGAAATAAACCTGTCCAGCAAGATTTAGGCTACAGAATTTAAAAGTGTATAAAAATCCCACTGTTGTGATTGAAACTTCTTTAACACAATTTTCAGGCCCCTAAGGGGTCATTTTCCCAGTTCCAAACATAAATTTTTAGTTAGCCGTAGATCTGTCGAGCACAAATCCGTCTATGGCTTCAGAATGCACCATATAGACCCCACCATATGCCGAAAACCGTATTCCAGAGCTTGTAGAAGCCATTTCTTTCCCACGGGGGCGAATCTTAGACGTGTGGGATCGGAGTAAGCGTCGAAAAATACGTAGAAATACATATGTTTGATTCTTGTTATTTTTTTTGTGGGGCTGCGTAATATTTAATTATTTATTTATTTTTCACAGACATGTGCGTGGGTAGAATTTTGTTTAGGTGGGGCAGGCAGTAAAAGACTGATAATAAACTGGGTGTTTCTTAAGAGTGGTTGCCCGTTATAATTTTTAAACAAAATCTAGTGTGTCAATGTTTGACACACATGTGCAGTGGTAACCCGAAAATGACTGAACTTCGTAATTTTATTATAAGGCGAGTTTTTTAATACCTTTATTCTAAAAGAAAAACATATTTTTTACTGAACTGAAAAAATATTCTCTTAAGGATTTTTTACGGTAACCTTCATTTTCCCTAGAAACCACCAAAATAAAAAAATATCAAATAGTTTTGATTATTTCTTTATGCTTTTTTTCCAAGATATAGGGTGGACAACTTTAAATAATATATTAATTATAGATACTTATATGCGATTTTTATTAACTTTGGTAGTGTTATTTATAATAGCCGTAAGGAGCTGAGTATAGCCCTGATTTAATTTATTAAATCTATCGGCGTCTCCAGTGGGATCTAGTGAGGCACACAAAATATGGGAAAAATTAATTTTTATAATATTTACTTAAATTATGTAGCAACACCAACAAATGTAGAGCTTAACAGTAATAACATCTAAAAAACCTACTAAATAACGTCTTTCTAATTTAAAATATGTTTTATGTTTCTTGGGTGGTCCAGGGATACGCAAACAAGAGCTACAAAGAAAAGAAAAAAACTTTAATAATATTAAGCTAATTTTAATAAAATATAAAAAATACACGAATGTCAGTGCCATACAATTTGTCAGAAATATTCGTTTAAGTGCCGCTCGAGACACAACTGGCTAAATTAATTAGCTCCATTAAAACTACAAAACTATCAAATTTTATTAAAATTGTTATAGGGATATTTAGGATATTAATAAAAATGCGTTCTTTTACAGTTTAACATCCTGTATCTTGGAATCAATATGAACTTTTTGGTTCATAAAATAAGATAATAGCTATTCTTTTATATTTTCTTTTACAGCAATTAGGAAACACTTTGTATATGTTTTATGTATTTATTGTTGCGAAGTCTTTAAATCTACGTATACATTTAACATTTACAAAATAATTAATAATTTTGTTCATGGCTAGCCCTACTCTGCCGGTACCTGGCTACGCTCATGTCCATAGAGAATTAAACCCGAGCCGCCCGCATCACAGGCGAAGCATTCTACCACTTGACTAATCGGAACTTATAAACTTTTTGTTATAAACTTTACCTCTCGATATATTAGTATAAAGTCCAGTTCTATCTAAACCTATTTGACCAAAATTGGCAAACCTGAAGAAAACATATAGGCCCTAACCTATTAGCCCTCCAAAAATAAAAAAGATAGGCGCAAGATAAAAAGCTATTATTAGTTAAAAAGTATGCAAGTTTAATTTGGCCCATACTGTAGATGCAAGTGTACTAAGTCTTATCTTAATCCCAAGCATTTTTCAAAAAACGAAAAATAAAGCTATAACACACAATGAATTAAACACCCTGTATCATGGAAATAAAGAATTTTCTGACCCATGTGTATCTAGATTTCGTATTTTTAGATTTACAGTTTGATTCAAAAATTTTTTGTAAACAGTTTGTAACAACTTATGCACTTAGAACTAACATATAGAAAATACGTTGTCTTTAAACGGTCCTAGAATGCATTGAATGATAATTAATTGTTTAATTTTATTTTAAAGAACGATATATAAATAATTTTTTAATTACCTTTTTTGATGATTAAAACTAACAAGAACCAAAAATTATTTAAAAACATTGTATTTATTTAGGTGTAGTTTGTGCAAATAAAATTTAAGAATGATGTTTTATAACGTATAAATTTCAAAAAAAATTAGGAAAAAACTAAAATATTAATTTTAGTCCCTCAATTCCTATCTTTGTCCGCAATGTCCCTCAGATTGGTACCACTAGTCTTTAGAATATTTAATTTTCGAGGGCTTGAAAGACTTAATTTGCCACTAGCTCACCACCTCGCCGCCACGTCACTTGCTTGCCACTTCAGTGCGCGCCCAGCCTTATTGTCATGGGCTCGCATACTACAAAATCGTTGCTGAAAGTAATTTGATCTGTTTTCCCTGTTTTTCTTTAACACAATCCCTTTCACAGTGGGATAAATTTAAAACTTGGTTATGCAAAAACCCCATTTTTTTGTTACTAAAAGAGCTTTAGGTGTTTTAATTAATTTTGTTTATACCTGCTTGATATGATGAATTATTATTAACAAAACTTTTACTTTAGTCAGTTAAACTACTTTGTTAACTGTGCTACCCTTACAGCGTTAAATATGAATATTTACCTATAACATATGAAAATAATCTAAAATATACATATTAGTATATGAAAATGATCACTTTTTATTTAATTTCTTTAAAACTGCTATACTAAAGAATAAACAAACGTTTTTAAAAGCGTTTGTTGATAAAAATATATGGGGATACTTTTTAAATCCTAAGGCCAATTTTGCTTTACTTAATAAATTTAAAGCAAATTTAAACAAAATAATATTTAGATTTTCTACCGACTAAAGATATTTATTATATATTTTCAAAAAATTAAACTTTTTAAAAGATTAAGATTACCTAAAACAATAAACTAATAATATATTTTTAATATAAAATATTTATTCCTATAGTTAGTTTACATAGGAAATTAAAAAGTTAAACTTTTAACACAACACAAATGGGATACCATATATTAACGGGTTTTTAATTCTCTTTTAATGGTCTTTAATAATATACATATTTGCTATATAACAAAAATATAAAAATTAAATAAACTTAAAAATAAGTAGTGTCCCAATACAAAAAACGGTGTGTGTCGTTGGCTGCGCCAGATCGTTATATCACCTGGACGCTATAGTAAGCATAAACAGAAAGCGTGTTAAAAGGTAGCAGATAATGAAAGTCGATGCGCAAACTATGCAGAGGACACGCAAGAAACAATAGCTTTGTTCGCGGGTCTAATAATGAACTGATTTTGAACCAGAACCGAACTGGTTTAGAATTGTTTTAGAGTGCATGTCTAGTTATTTATTAGTTCGGAATTTTTATTTACTGCGAACGATTTTCTATACAGCTGAGGATGTATTCTAACGTAGCCTTTTGGTTAGGATTTTTCATGGTTAAATTGGATACTACACAAAAAAATTAAATTCAAACAAAAACGTAAATTGTTATGCTGTCGAAAGCCACTCGAGGTCTCTCGGCGGAAGACGAGGGATTCTCTGCCTCCTCTCGTTTTTAACATAAGTATGTTTATTTAACTAAAGATAAAATTTAAACAACAAGAAATGGTAAAATCTTGTAATATTGTCTATATTTTTTAATTAAATCTTTATTTATTTTATTGCATACATACATTCATACGGAATACAATTAAAAATCCTTTGTTTATATAGGCTCAGAATCACAAAAATATTAAAAAAAAAATATTCAACAGGTATATTAACCCGCATAAAAAGTGGCAGAAACAAATAAACTGTAATACATCGGTTTATTTCTGTACCACAAAAACAGAAAACAGCTGACCATGTCGACAATGCGCATGAAATTCCGAACTGAACTTTTAGTTCCAACAAAAATCCTAGGACTGCTAATCAGGTTACGAATCGGTAACGAACTGATTCCATTGTAACCCGCGAACACAGAACTGTTACTAAACATTCAGGATTTTACTAACTGCGAACGCTGCTTTTTCTCTGCCTACTTTTCTTCACAAAAATAATGATACCTCACCAAAAAAAAGATCTAAATAAGTGTCAAGATCTGCACAAAATTTAAATAGGTATAAGATCTTAAAGTGGTCCAGATTTGACTTGGACAGTTTTTATTACATTAGTCATTTTAGGAAGTTATTTAACCTATTTAATTTTTTATTTAATTCTAGTCAAAACTGATTCAGTTAAATTTAACCTACGTTAAGATCTCATACATATTTGGATTCTGTACAGAACTTTTGTACACTTATTAAGATCTCCATTTTTTTTGCGGCGAAGCCAATAGCCAAGCATAATTTTAGTATTAAACTTGACTTTTTTTTCACATTTATGTTCTTGGTTGAATAACGGAATTATGCGAAGTTGCTCATTTTAAATCGAATGCCCGTTTAATAAAATAAAATAAGGAATTGTTAAATTTACAGGCCATTTCACCTTGCCAAATCCAATAAAAATTTATATGCGTATTTCAACCCATCGTGCAAAAAAGCACAAGTGAAATGTCTCCATGTATGAGCTGATAAGCGCCGGTTTTGTCATCTTAAGTCAAAAATTGTAGCGTCTCTACCTATTTCGTCCCTCGGGGCCTAAGATAACGTTTATAGGCAATTTTCTTGATACTATACCTAACCCTTTTTTAACTTACGGCCCTTATTTATTGCCCAACCTTTTTTTTCTTATATACTGAGTGACAAATAAAGGTAAACAGCTATTTATATACTATATATGGTTTTTTACCACCATAAAAATACAAATTTTGCGATGTGGTTGATACCATAAAAAAGTAATTTATTCTATAAGACAAAAAAATATTATTGGTCACTTTGATAGAGTTAGCATTGTGTTATAATAATTAGAATCAAATTATTGTTTTTTACTTTACTTTGAACCGATAGATAAAAAATAGATATATATAATTGCATGAAATTCTACAAATAATTTTAGTGAAATAGACGTCCGCTGCACATTGTAGCAAATTATAATAAAGTTATTCAGGAAACCTTTTGCAATAGACACTACTAAATGTCGTGCAAAAAATGGTAACACAAGCAATTGTAAATTAGAGAATTTATTATTATAACGGTTACTACAATTCAATGCTTCCTTTGCCATTGCTCTTTTGTATTATACATCACACACAGCTTGTAGTATCCAGTACACTGCACAAAGTTGAGACTTTAATCTTAAATTCTATAAAAAAAAGAAAACTCTTTAGTGCTTGTAATTTCCTTGAACCACAAGGTTGCATCTGCCAAACACTGTCCAAACTGGAGATGCAGAATTTCACACTAGCCAAAGGTTTATCTTTCAGAGCTAATTGGAATCACCAACCGCAGTCCGGTTCCCAGTTTGGTGCTACATAAGTATATTTACTGGTTTCAATAAACTAGTAACATTTATTTTTATTACATTAAATTGGGCGGTTTATTCTAAATAAGTTTTAAAATGTTTAAAATGCTGTCCTTATTAGTTGTTTTAATATGATTTACTACCCCTTTAGCAAAAGTACGGTAGCGCCTATACAGGGTGTCCCAACTCTGTTTATTTACCAAATAACTTCGCCCCTGTACAAGATACAAAAAACTTAAATTAAAAAATGTTTATTCAGATACACTCTTTTTAGTTATAGTACTAACTATTATGCAAGGTGTCTCAAAAATATAATTTTTATTAGCAAGTAGGATTTTTAAGCGAAACACCCTATATATTTTAACAAATTTTAAATCTGTATTAAATTCCACATAAAAATATATAACACACTATACGTCAATTATTGCTGGTTTTTGAGATATCAGCAGTATGTTGATATACTCACTAACAATTAAAAGTAAAGAAAGAAACTAATATTTTAGTTCTAGGTGTTTATAAATAATTCTATTACTGTCAAAATGACAAATAATATAATAACAAGTAATTTATTGCTTTCCATTGTAAGAACTACTAAAATGTATGTCAGCAATTTAGTTTTTTTTAGACACATATTTACTGAATTGCATTAAAAAAACAATATGTCAATTATGGCTTTAAAGTTGAGTTAGTAAATATGTATCTAAAGTAAAGTAAATGGCTGACTTACCTATTAGTAGTTGTGACAACGAAATGTAATTAATAACATGTTATTATATTATTTGTCATTCTGACAGTGACAGTATCATTTAAAAATAATTAGAATTGAAATATGATTTTCTTTCTTTACTTTTAATTGTTAATGAGTATATCAGCATACCGCTGATATCTCAAAAATCAGCAATAATTGACGTAAAGTGTATCATATATTTTTGTAGAATTTAATACAGACTCTAAATTTGTTAAAATATATAGGGTGTCCTATTTTAAAAAAACCTACTAGACAATGAAAATTATGTTTTTGAGACACCTTGTATATTAACTAGTACTGTCAGTAAAAGAGTATATCCAAATAAACATTTTTTATTTTAAGTTTATTTTTGGGTCTTGTATAGGGGCGAAGTAATTTAGTGTATAAATAGAGTTGGGACACCCTGTATATTCTTTAGTTATAAAGTCTGTATCATAGCCCAGTATGCAAAATTCAATTTTAAACACTAAAACATTGGTTTAGGGTCTAAAACTGTAACATAACTATTAATTATTACATATTTTTAAAAAGTTCTTATTGGCTAAAATTTAATTAATAAAAGATATACTTTTCATTTCATAAGAAAAATCATATAGATGGTTTATATCTTTAAAAATATATAAATTTTTTAAAACTACAATACTGGATTTGCCGAAAATCTTTACTAATATCAGTTTTTTACTTTTGTTGTAAGTAACAAGACAACTGAAATACGAGGGGTTAAAAAAAAAAATTCGCTCCGTATGTCAAAAATGAAGAGGGCAATAAAACATATTTTAGTATCATTTTCCGTTTTATAAAAAAGTAGAAACACTTTGCAAAAACACAAATCTCTATCTCTAATAAAAACCAAGATACCCTGCAACTGCAACGAAATCCGGACACGCTGTATATAAAGCGTTCTTAATTATTACTATAATTTTTTAATTTAAGGCATCTTCCCCAAGTTTTTATAAGGTTTCAAAATGTTTTTAATTCTTTATATTTGCAATGTTAAGATAGATGGCTCAAAACAATACTATAAAATTAAATTTTATCGTCTTCCGACGTTTGTTATTAATTTTAAAACTTTTTCGGTCTTTCCATCATCTCAGATGCTAAAATGACCAAATTTTCAAACTTTTCCTTTTATACTTGTCATTTAATTTCCTTCGTAAATGGAAAAAAGTTACAAAATAAAAAAAATTAACTTATAATCAGGTTAAAAATAATTCCTAAGAACAGGGTAGTTTAAAACCATACCAGAATTTTAAGCAGAATGCTTTTATAGGTTTTTAAAGATTCTGAATATACTCATAATTTTGCCATACAAGGAATCTTTACGTATCTAATTTGAGTAATATTTACTTTAAATTCTTGGTCGTTTTTATTTTTTGCCTCAAAATCGGTAGCTTTTTTAAGGGGCAGGGAGAAAAAATGAATACGTGCTTAAAAGGGACATTTTTATAATTTCTTATGGCGATAGAATATTGTGTACAATTTTTGTTAAAAATTCTAATACACATGAAAGAATAAGCCAAGATTAAAAAGAATTAGTAAAACTTAAGGGGTAAAATATAATAAATAATAATAAATAAATAAAAAAAATAAGTTCGGATAATAACATATTATGTTTTAAAATATAAAAATCTATTGCTTGATTGGTTAATCCGGTTTACTAGTTTAGCGCAAATGGTATTACCCAAATTTTTTAAATTTTATATTATTTGTTATTTTTTTAATTTTTAATGAGCTTTATTTATTTTTTAAAGTTGGTTTATTTTTAATTTTAATATTTATTTTTTGATTTAAAGTTTATTTTTTTATTTCTTATTTATTATTGTTACTAATTTATCGGTAAACATATACTAAAAACACTCCCAGTAACTCTTTCAGTTTGGTCACAAGGGTAAATGTTACCCCAAGGTTGTCGATTCTTAATTCATCCCTAATCTCCTTTTTTTCTTTATTATCTTAGCTTAGCATATACCCAATTTCTTTTTTCCCTATTATCTCTAGCATATACCTGTCTAGAGACAGCTTTGCCGCACAAACAACATGCGGCAGAGAGAAATCAATAGCTGAATGTATTAAAAAGTGGTAATCCGAAAGGTGCAAATTGGGATGGCGCCACAGTCGCTAGTGGAGAGATTTTAAAAACCGCGCCATAAATTCAAATCGGTATCGACGTTTACGAATATCTCCAGAATGAAACTTTTTCGCTAAACATTACTACAATTTTATGTTCAGCGCCCAAAACCCCGTATGCATAAAATTATCAAAATTGGCGTAATGCCCGATAAGCAAACTTTTCCCAAATTATTGAATACGCACCTGTGAAATGTCTTTCCACCCAAATTTTCCTTCTTATCCTCGGAATTTTTACACCCTGGAACTAAACACTTCCTCATAATTGTTCAAGTTTATAAAATGTCTATAAAACACAGCAAACACTTCTCAAATATATTAAAAACCAACGAAAACACAAACAAAACCAGCTGGGTCTCAACTGCGACTGCCGGGTGGCACCAATATGGCCGCCGTGACAATTCCCCTGCCGTTGCGCAGAGCGTGCGTTCCCTCTTATCCCTCCACTAGCTACGGTGGCGCCATCCCAATTTGCTACATTCCGATCGCCACTTTTTCAACTTATCCGCCATAAAAGATGGTGATCCTCCCCTCCACAATCCATAGTCTAGTACCTTTCTTTCTCACAACCCTGACTTGTTTTTTTTATGGGACCACCGCGGAAGTGCACTATTACAAATAAAAAAGGATTTTTAAAATCGGTGCACAATTGACGAAGTAATCGCGTAACATACATACACAAAAAAAATCATACAAGCAAATTAAGAACGTCCTCCTTTTTAAGTCGATTAAAAAACAAGGCAATGGCAGCAATTATTTGGAGGCGTCTCGAAAAAAGTGAATGATGGTGCCCATACTTATACCGGAGCTGGATCATGTGTTTATTTAAAAAAAAACAGCGTTATAAAATTAAAGTTTAAAGAATTGTAGCTCAAAAACCAATGACATTTTAAAGAAAATATATCTAAAGCCGTACCATTATTTTGCATGTGTTAGTGCCTTAGGTTTCACGATTGACTTTTAAATCTACCTTGTATGCTTGTACCTTTAATAAAAGTAAATATTTTAAAAACATTAAACAAGTTTTCCATATAGTTCGACAATTATGCCGTTCATTGTGACAAAACATATCACATTCCACAGTTCTACATTTTAAACTCTACCTTCTTTCTCATACTTTTTCATGTTTTCAAATAAATTGAATTACAAAACTATTGTGTAATAACTACACAACTAATCAAAAAAATATTCGACATATCTATTGTTTTAATACAGCTAAAAATAAAAAAAGAAAAACTATGAGGTTTTTTGCCTGTTTTGTTTATTTCTACTTTGTAATAAGCCTAATGCATTTAAGAGTTGAAACCCCTGAATCCTAGCTAAACTAGTGCTATTGTATAATATAGATATTGATCTGTACTACTTTTCCATTAAATATTTTAAAAATTGTGCATTTGACTTTGATATCTCCGACATGAAACAACTAAGGTAAAAATATCATAAATAAAATCGATTATTACAAACTTGGTAGAGATTCGTGCAGCCTATCAGTATACAGTCAACACGGATTTCTTTAAAAATAACTCTTCATTTTAAATGAAATGTCAAAAAATAATCAATATAATCAGTGCCGGGCAAAAACAAAAGCTTTATATACAGGGTGTCCGCTAATTAATGGTACACAGAGAAACACATATTCCTTACGTCAAAATATTAGGAATTAATTAAACATAGCTATATCCAAAAGTTGATAATAAGGAAGATACAAGGGGTACTTTTAATATTTTTGAATATTTTAGTGACACCCGGTACCTAGGGGTTCTTTGACATGAGCTATTTAGATAATAATTTTTATATATAAACTAGAGGGGCGCTACACTATTTAAATTCCCCAAAACGTCCTAACTTTTTGTGCTACTCCGTATGCCCCATCTAGGTAAACCAGTAAAGTCTTACATGCTTTCTACACAAAAAAGTATACCTTGTAAAAATGGCCCTGACCAACCGTTTTTAAGATATTTGCATTTAAGTTGTTTAGTAAAATCAAAAAGTATATGGAAAATACATTAAATTATTCGTTTATCACGAGGCAGTTATAGTTATAAATAATATGCTGTTTTTAAAGGCATTTTTGGTTGCACCATACCACTTAAATTTAAATATCTTGAAAACGGTTGCTCAAGCCATTCTTAGAAAGTATACCTTTTTGTGAAGAAACCGTAGGAGAGTTTACTGAATTACTTAGGTGGTACATATAGAATAGCACAAAAAAGTTAGGACGTTTTAGAAAATTTAAATAGTGTAGTCAGCCTCCTCTGGCTTACAAATGAAAATTAATATTAGGTCTAAATTGCTCATGTAAAAACCCCTAGATACCGAGTTTTATTAAAATATTCAAGATGCATCAAAAATTATCGAAATAAATTAAAAATATTTTTTTTTACTTTAACACCCTGTATCTTCCTTATTATTAACTTTTGGATATAGGTATTTTTGGTTAAATTTCAATATTTTGGCATAAGGAATCTGTGGTTTTTCTGTGTTTTATATATTAGCGGACACCCTGTATAAATACAGAAATGATAAAAAATGGGTGGTAGAAAAGTCAATTGCTTTTTTTTATTCATTGGTAAAAATGCTTGAAATTGGGGCCTCTAGACTAAACTACCGCCTTGAAATTAAAGTGCTCAAAGTACAGTGATTTAATTATTTGTGACAGTCCGATTTGTCTATTTTATAAAGATGAAAATAATTGATATAAAGTTATTACGAAAAACGTAACTCTAGGTACCCTACTATTAGATTTTCTACCATTAAAACTACTGTGGCTACACTGATAGCTTTTAAATCTGCGCTTCCTGCTTGAAATCCTGCACAAAATTACTCTGTTAATAGAAAAGCAGCAGCAAATTCAAATGTGTTAAATTAAAGGGTGCTTAAGGCTTTACAATGCTTAATCAGCATGTGCTAATTGTATTAATTAGTCTCCACGCAATAAGTAATTCAACTAAATTAGATCTCTGGTTTTAGTTTATTCTTTTGCGTAGATGGCTAAATTAAATGGTGAACAAATCAAGTTAGGGAGAACGATTTTACAGGGATTCAGCAACCTTTTTTGTTATTACCAGGCTAAGTAAATGGTATTTTTAACCGAATTCAATAAAAAGGAGCAGTGATGGACAGGGCCACTGGACAACCGGGCAAATTCCGGTGGGCCAACTTTTTGGGGCTACTGGGAGGGGGATGTCTGGCTAAAATAATTTGTGTTAACAGCGTCTTGAAACCACGCTCCGCCGATATTATTTGTCCGTTTTTGAGCGGCAGCGGCAGGGCTTTCTGCTATGGTATATTGAAATCGCCTGGTTCAAAAATAAAAAATGATTTTTTGCTACCATAAGGCCCAAAGGCAGCGCTCTTACATTTCCCGGTTTCCGCCGCGCCGCAGACGCTTGGTATCGTGGCCGTAGCCTAATTTTTCCTTACAATTCACCCTCTATAAAATCCACCAGTATCAAAGCCCATATTTTATGTTTTTCCAATGTTTTTATTTGAACCTTTTTACATAGACATCAGTGCGACTAGTTGGCAAACGAGGTTTTTATTACCTTGAATTTATTTCTCACTTTACCTCTGTGGTGGCCCCTAGTGGCCTAAGGAGTTGGCCCACCGAGCATTTGCCCGGTGGCCCAGTCCGACACCTGAATATAATTCTCGTTCATTACGGAGTTATGTACATGCGACAATTGGTTAAACAAAATAATTTTAGAGATAAGTAATTGGTTTAAATTAAAGTGCACGTATTTTGCATAAATATTTTATAGAGTTTTTAAAATATATACACTTATAAAAGCAAAATGTTTTTTCCCGTCAATAAAATTTCTCCATGGAGAGACTACTATTTAACTGGACTCGATGTGTGACGTGCACGCACGAGTCGTCCATTGTAGTATTTGCATCAGAAGAGCAACACGCACGCGGTTGCCTGTTGTTTCAGAGGAATGCCTCATGTCGCTAGATACCGGTACACTCAGTTAAGACAGAGTGATCAGTGTAATAAACTAAAATAGTCCCTAAAATATTGTCGTTTAAAAGTTAAAATGTCACACGAAACTGATGTAGCAGAATACATGCATTATTCAAGTATGGTGTACGATGATACGGAGGCTAGTTGCATGTTGCAGTTTGATGTATAAATTGCCCGCCTGACGTAACACAAATGATACGTCATAAATATAGGTAAATCTTTTCTATAAGACCCGTGGAAGCAAGTCTTTGTGTGCTGTTTAAAGGGTAAAAGATAGTGTTACCAACTTTGTATTATCAAGTTTTCACTTGATTTTATGCAAATCTAATATAATCAAGTTTTTTAAATTACTTTTTCTCCACTTTTAAAATTACTTTTTGATCCGCTTAAGATAACCTTATTATCACTCTTTACGAAGACGGTGAATTTGTTCGCTAACAGCTATAAAAATTTAGTAAGTTTTTTCGTATTTTTCGGGTGTTAAAGCTTTATTTTTAAGCAAAAAGCTTAATATTTAACATTGTCAATTTTATAAATACATTACACACGGTGTGTATTAGGATGCTAAATTTTACACACAATTCTGTAAGATAATTTGAGGACAATGAGTTTATATAAACGACCCCATAAACCCTTTTATTATTTTTGTAAAATTTAGCTTTAGTTTCCTGGAGTGCTAATTAGTTGTAGTGTTGGGATTAACATGCTTGAGTGTTTATTAACCCGACTCATATATGAGTCCGGTGTCCATTTATTACATTTTTTTGTAAATAGACCTCGAGTCGTAAATAAAGCTGCTTTCACTAGATATAGAGTGTTTGCAACATTATATAGGTACATTTTGATATCAAAAATCGTTAATAAAAAAATACTTCTAAGGAATCTAAAACTAAACTAAAATCTAAAAGAAATATATATATTTCTTGTACAGAATTTTGACAAGAGACTACATGCTTTTTCTAAATATCTAAAAAATAACTAATCAAAAAAAACTAGCCTCCATGATACTCTCTTGACATAAAAAACCAAACAAAAATGTATCTCTAAATATCCAAGAAATGAACTGTACAGTAATACTATACATATACTGATGCTACACCAAGACCACTCTCGACACAGTACGAGCCGAGCAGCAGCTGCCTGGACCGTGTTTGCTAAAAACAAAACCCGCTGCCAGGAAACCCCGGAATTTTAAACTCGCATTTAGTATTATAATGTAGCCGGCTCACATTTGACCGGCGGTCTATTTTAAAATTGGATCAACAGTTCCGAACGTATGTAGGTTACTCCGTAGCCATTTTTGAAACGACTGTTTATCTAAGTACTTCTTACGCAAAATATTTACTTTTAAAATTAATTATAGCGTAAGATCCGAAGACCTGGAATGTCCAGAAGGATATAACTGAAATTACTTTAAGAACAACTTGTGATAGTAACGCACCAAGAAGTTATTTCGGGATGAAACTTCTATGATATTATAATGTAAAAAATATAGAAAAATATTTCTAAAAAACATACGCCCTGAACCACACACACAACTACAATAACAAAAACTACACATCGGTAAATAACGGAAGAGTGCTACATGGTAGATTGGAGGAGGGAATTAATCGTTCGTATTTGAAGGACGGCGGTTTGGTTTTCATTCCGGTATAAATTGGTAAATGGCGACAAAAAAATGTCTTTAACATTTGAATATTATTAAGAGAATAATCCTCTAGAAAGAAATTATGGTAAAACAGAATGTAACTCCAAAATAAAAGTGATAACAAAATAAGTAAATAAGTGAATCATATTACACAAGATTGTAAGGTTAAAAGTAAATAAGGAAAATCATAGTTTATAAAATTAGGATTGCCTTAAAAATAAACATTTTTACGTATATACTGTTTGATTAAAAGTACTTTTGCATAATAATTTCTGGATAACAAAAAGACCTTATACCCAGAAATTAAAACAAAACATTTTAGTATATTCTTACTAATCAAGACCCGCAGCTGCGTGTCAGAACAAGTTCAAGCAAAGGAACTGGCTACAGCCAGCACCGCGTGTAATATTACACGAACCACTTGAGATGTCACTCTTGACTACTCCATAACTTAAAACCTATTTAATGTAAATACATAAAACTACGTGTGAATATTTACATCCATAAGGACAAGTAGAAGAACAAATTTTATAAAACTAACTCAAAAGGTTATAAAGATATAAAGGCTCAAAAGTCGTCAGTTTTCCACTGACTGACATATTAATTGACATATAGATCAAAAACCTAACCCACTTCCAGATGACCTAGAAAGATGAAAGTTGAAATCCAGCTCGGTAATTGTGTGTAAGCGTAGGAAACAATCTAAAAAAGTTTAATATTAGAGGGTCCCCATATAAAAAAAGGTTTTTTAAATTGTAGAGTTTTAACTATTACAAGTTATCTACTTGATATGGTAAGTTGGTGTAGTGTAGTAGTTATCACATCCGCCTAACACGCGAGAGGCCCCTGGTTTGATTTCGAACAAAAACAAACTTTTTATATTTTCTTTTTTAAATATCAATAACATATTGACAACTAAATCATTATTATATTTCTTGTTTTGTTGCCACCCCAATAAACAAACTGAATACACAAAGCATGAGAGAAATGAAATGGTAACTGGTAATTGTATTGTTTTATATTTATTTTCTTTACAAGAAGTAATGATATCCCACCAAAAATATGAATGTGAAAAAGGTGAGTCAAGTTTAATACTAAAATTATATTTGGCTGTGGGCTTCCTTGCAAAAAGAATGGAGATCTAAACGAGTGCCAAATTCTGTACAAAATCCAAATATTACAGGGTGATTCAAAAATTCATTACGAAACTAAAGAGGGTGATTCTACTTAACAAAATAATTGTAGAGCCTAATATAATTTTTTTCATAATGTCATTCGTTTTCGAGTTACAAGCCGTCAAAGTTTAAATAATATTTTGTTTTTTTCGCCATATTGCATTTATTCTTTTGACCAATCCAGTTGATATTGGGCACACAAATCGAGCTTTGCAGATTACAAAATTTCAAGACAAAAGTACTCTTTTTAAATACCGCCAGAGGGCACTTGACCTAAAACTTAAAATGTATTTACAACATAACTTTTTATTTTGACAGATATCTCAAAGCTGGGGGCGCCATTTCATAGACAATTAAAAACTTAAAAACCAGGGTACTTTTATCAAAGTCGATAAACCTCACCGTTTAGTTACCAATAGACATCAAAGTTTTCATCATACTTGTGCTGAGAATTAACGTTGTCGTTGACACAGAAATGTGTTGCTCTAAAAATAAAAATTGACGTTTCAGGTTTTGTTATAGTAATACAAACAACGTATATATGTGGAGTGGCTCATTTTAATTGGACCGCACTGTATAAAACAAGATAAAACTCAAAAAGAAACAAACCAATAAAAAGAGCAAGTCTTTTAACTGTTTTACTCAAACAAAATAGAACCATCAAGTTTAGTGTGTCCTTCGGTATACGACTTAATAAACAAGAGTCATCCCGAAATAAATCTGCTTTAAGAATCTCTCAGATTTATTTGTTTGTTTACCAGAAATAAAATAAAAGTGCCTCAGCCTAGTTGGTAGTTTTATTTGACTTAATCCTGGACGAAAAATAACATTTCGCTTTTTATTGTTTTTGTGGATATTTGTATAAATTATAGAGGGTGTACAAAAAGTCTAAAAACGCTCAAATATCTTAGACAGTTTCGAAAGAAATTAAACGAAATTCGGTATTCCAGGATAAAACAATACTCTGAATTCAATGTTGATTTTGGCAATATCACTAGATTTTTAGTGTGGCAGAAATTAATTTCAAGTTTAAAGAATTAAGTTCTGCGAAAACTGACAATCTGGCAATGTCGCCAATGGTTTTATCCGGGAGTACCAAATTTCGTCCAATTTCGTTCAAAACTCTCTGGATATAAAAGCATTTCCGGACTTTTTGGACCCACTGTAAAAACTAGTGAAATAGAAAAAGGGACCACTTTTTATATTTCTATAACTTTTTAATGAGCCTCGTAAAATAATATTTTATTATTCATAAACAGGCTGTTACAAATTTGAGAGCCACCAATGAAATTTCGGAAACGGTAAGACATACAAGATAGGTTAAATTGGATTAAACTTACGCATTTTTATGCTTAACAATATTCCCTTTCAAAAAGTTAAAAGTTGCTGTCGTTGCGTTCCGGAATCCGAAAAAAACGAAAGTTTGCAAAAAAGTTTTTTTAGTTTATTTGAAGAGATATCTATAAACAAATGTTATACAAGGCGATTCAAAAATTAATCACGAAACTTAAGGGGCTGATTTTACTTGACAAAATAAGGGTAGAGCTTCATATACAAAATGTCAATCGTTTTCGAGTTACGATTCTACAACAAAAAATAAGAAAAAACTTCATATAAACATATGTCCTAAACGTCTTAGTTTTTGCACTACGGGATATTTAAAATAAAAAAAAGTTGATTTTTTTTAAATATTTAACACACCGTAGTTCAAAAAGTAAGGCGTTTAGGACATATATTTATGAGAAGTTTTTTCTTATTTTCTGTTGTAGAATCGCCCCGTAAAGTTTGTCGGTTGAGTTACTGGACACCCTGTATGTATGTAGGTAATTTGATTGAAATTAATGAAAACTTTGATGTTTATTGGTTCCTTAACGGTGAGGTTTATCGACTTTAATAAAAAGTACTTTATTTTTTAAGTTTTTGATTGTCTATAAAACGGCGCCCCCAGGTTTGCAATATCTGTCAAAATAAAAAGTTATGATGTAAATAAATTTTAAGTTTTAGGTAAAGTGCCCTCTGGCAGAATTTAAAAAAAGTAGTTTTGTCTTAAAATTTTAAAACTTGCAAAGTTCAATTTGTGTGCCAAATATCAACTGGATTGGTTAAAAATTAATTCAATATGGCGAAAAAACCAAAATAAAAATTAAACTATGACGGCTTGTAACTCAAAAACGAATGACATTTTGAAAAAATATATATGTAGCTCTACCCTTACTTTGCCAAATAGAATCAACTCCTTAAGTTTTGTGATTGATTTTTAAATCACCCTTTATTATCATTGGCCTTTTTCCGTTTCATAAAAAGAGTTATGAAATTTAGGATCCGGATGTTTTGTCTTTAAGCTACTAATATTAACTTTATTTTTGTAACTGGCAAAATATTTGGTTTTAAAGTTAATAAACCTATATTTTAATTCTAAATCCAACGACATATATATAACCCTTTACATTTGGGCGACGTTTCGAACACAAAAAACCCTTTTTGCTGCCTAAAAATACAATTCTTACCAAACGTTCGTGAAAATTTTTATCAGAAGGCAAGTATGTATTAATTTTTTTACCATTACTAACCATTATTATTTTTTAATTAATTTATCTTTTTCATAATCCAACAAGCTACAAGAAAGAATATCATTTACCCATATTTACATATACGTATTAAAATAAAGCAATTAATTAGCATGTTATAAAAAAAACCTATGCATACTAATATGCGTACGAAAATTTCCTCGAACATTAAGAATAAAATCGTAATTTTTAATGGCAAAATAGTGAGTAATGGGTTTTTAATTCAAAATGTTGCATAAATTTAAAGTGTTATATGTTGTTAGATTACGAATTAAAATACAAGTTTATTAAATCTAAAACCAAATATTCTGTCCATTTAAAAACAAAGTTGATAATGACGGCTTAAGGACGAAACGTTGGATCTTTAATTTAATGACATCATTTAATAGAAGGAAAAAAGTGGCAATGATAAGGTAAAATTTGTTTAAAAATATCTCTTTAAATAAACTGGAATAAAATTAAAAACTGTTTCGCAAAAATTTCAGGATTTTTAGAATAATTATGGAATGGCTACAAATTATTTAATTTTTAAAAAGAAATATTAGTAAGTATAAAAGTGAGCAACTTTGCCACAATCTAACCAACCCTGTATATCTTACGATTTCCGAGATACTAATGAATTGATTTGTACTATTTATTTGTTGGCTACGGTTTTTCATGGTAAATTTATGTATACAAAAATCAACGATAACCGTCAACTTTATTTAAAAAAAACCATCTTTGATTAATTTTTTTAATTCTACAAAAATCCTATTATACATGGTGTTTTCTAACTATGGTACGAAACCTAAGGGGGTGATTTCTTATGTCTTTTTATGAAAAACATTTACTATAAACATAATATGTCTGGACTCCATTCATTTCTGAGATACAGGGCGTTAAAGTTTTAAAAAAGTCGGAATTTTTTAAATATCCCTTAAACCGTCTTAACTGATTTGGATAACATTAAGTACACATATTTAATGTAATAAGGCATTTGTGAAGCTCTACCTAGAATAAGACAATAGGGCCTAGTGGCGTCTTAGTAAGCACTACAGCCAATATTATTAAGGAAAAAAAGTACGCCACTGATTTTTTATGAAGTTTTTGTACGTTTTCTAGATTGAGCAATAAAAGAGTGAGCTTTTTAGTCCCTTGTATTTTTTCGTATCTTGCTTCGTTTTTGAGAAAAAAAATTAAGCAACTTTAACTCGTTTTATAAAGTAGTCCTAAACAGAATAAAATAAAATATAGAATTATAAAAATAACCAATTTTCGACCTTGGTAAATAGGAAAAATTATAGTTTTTGATAAAATACACGACTCCTTTTTTATTTAAAGGAAACTAACTATTTTATTTTTTTCCTTAAATCATGTTGTCTATGGGTACCTTTTAAACTAAATTAAAGTTGCTTTAATATTTTTTTCGGAAACAAAGTTAGGTACGAAGTAAATACAAGAAGCTAAAAAAGTTAATTGTTTATTGTTTAATAAAAAAAATATAAAACTACATAAAAGCCAGTGCTGTACTTTTTTTCATAATAATATTGGCTGTATTACCCACTGAGACTACACTGGACCCAATAATCCTAATCCAGACAAAGCTTTACAAGGGTCTTATTACATTAAATAGGTGTCCCAAATTTAATCAAAATTGATAAAAGGGTTTTCAAGATATTTAAAAGATACCGACTCTTTCTGAAAAATTTAAAAGGAAAAAAAAATTAAAGCAAGTCTGGCCATATGTTTATAAAAACTTTTTTATATAAAAAGACATTAGAAAGCAACCCCTTAAGTTTTGTATCGTAGTTAGGAATCCTTCTGTATATTTATGTATGTACCATGTCGTACACCTAGGTATAGTCAACACTCATGAAAAAAGTAAGTAAAGATACATTTATCTAGAGTTTATTTTTGGAGAAATGCTCGAAACGTCAGTATTTACTTTTGATTGTAGTTTTTACAGGGTAATTTCATTTATAAATACTCGGTGGATTAAAAATACCGACGACCTTAACCTTATTTTTTAATATTTTTTCTTTTATTACTAACCAGAAAATAATTTAAAAAAAAACACCAAAATAAAGTAATGAGTGTTATGTATACACTCTACTGACAAAGACAACTAAAAGAGTCATCCAGGATGAATTCAAATCTGGTGAATACATGATGCGTACGACGTCATTTTAGCATGAAAATGTAATATTTTAAACCGTAAAAACAAGAAAAATGGCTTAGCTTTAGGTTTTAAGCCTTCGAGGATTGTCGCAAGATAAAAAAAATAAGGTTAGGTGTGTGAGCGCGTGTATCTGCGTATGCGGTTATCTAAATCGTTTAATCTGCAGAAATAAAAAGAACTAAAACCCACAAAAATGTCACTTAAAGGCATAATAACGAAATCCGGCCGCAAAAATTACGGCGGCGATTTTTCACGACCGCTCTTCGAAATTTATAACGACAAATGCCACATTATTTATATCTAGATGGCGTCGGTGTCATGAAAATTACACTAATTGTTTTTGTCTTTCTTTCTTGTCCTCTTTCCGTGCCATATAGTTCGGTCATAGTTAGCAATTTTCGCAGAATGGCGAAATGGCCTTTCATTTGTTACATATATTATGTTTTTAAGGGGAAATTTATACGTAAATCCACTGTTTTTCGTATTCGCTATATGAAAGACCTTTTAGGCGATCTCTAGTGTCATTTATCTGCGAAGCCATAGGCTACTATTAGCGATTTAAATTAAAAAACACGGTCAATCAGCTGATAAAAATGGGTCATTGTCCAATTTGGCAAAGAATATTTACATAAATTTCACATTTTTTATTTTGTATTTGGGCTAAAGGCGCGATCTTTTAGAAATAAGGCACCTAAGTAAATAAAATACATGGCTTTATTTCTTTCTTGTAATTTTATATTAAGTTATAGCATTTTTACATTTTTCTTGACAAAAAAAAACAAACAATATTTTGTTCAAATTTAATCCTAAACAACTTCTTGATTTTTTGACCGATTTAGTTTTTTTAGTCCATTTATAGCTTTTTCCATTAAGAATATTGTGACGTATAATTTTAAGATACATAAGGGCTACTTGACGTCACTTGGAAAAATCTACCATATGGAACTATCTTTTGGACCATGAGACTGGTGGGCAAAAAACTTTTTTTTATTTCACTATAAGACCACAGGAACTATTTGACTAACTAAATTTAGTACGGGCTAGCACAGCTTGTCATAACTGACGTTTCACAAAGGTCACTGGGAACGGGGGCGCCTCCACCATATGTGACGTATATTTTGAAAACACATAAGGGCTTCTTTACGTCACTGGGGCAAATCTACCAAATGGAACTATCTTCTTGGGCCATGAGACCGGTGGACCATCAAAACTAACTTTGCATTTTTAAAAACCAACTTAACTTATTTGACTAATTAAATTTAGTACGGGCATACACCCCACTAGGGGTAGCCCGTACGGGGTTAACTAAAACTTTAACTTTATACATGACTTCACTTTTATTACCTACTTCTTATCAAATATTTTTATAACTTTTTCTTCCTATTATTAGGACAATTTCTGTATATATACCAAGTTGAACTTAGTATTTTGGTGACATAGCACGTTGTTGACCCTGAATAAAATTATATGACCAAGATTCTGTTATTGTTTAGTGACAAAAAACCTTGCACTATATTTTCGATTATTTGTTTTAATTTTTTGGATGTGATTTTTTAATGCCGAAATAATAAAATATTAAGACCCATTTAGCCCCTATACAAGGTGTTCACAATATATTTTAATATAGGGAGTTGTTTTACAGGGAAAAGCGAAATGTTGCATTTTGACCCAAATTTTCGAACACTCGGTGGATAATTTAACGTTAGAATTTCTAACCAGTATGTTGGTCTTTAAAGCTTCATCTCTTATTTTTATTTTTATTGGTATCTTTGTTCTAAAAGAAAATAGGTAGATACTCATTTTTAAAGAAAACAAAACAATTTAATTATTATGGTCATAATATACGCGATATTTCAAACATATTGGAAAAACTTAAGATTTAAATGGTTATATTTTCGTAACTAATAAAGATAAAATTATCAAATGTGGTAATTTACTTCTAAATTGTGATATAATATACACGGTGTTTTTTTAAAATCACATTTTCTTGTCGTACCCTGTACAGAGGTAACAAAAATATAATTACTAATTTGAAATCTATAAAACCAACTTAATAAAACAATATTTTTATATATTCTTTATCATCAAAAATATTTTTTTAAGAAAGATGCTAAATTATAACTTGTCACCCAATACAAATTTCATTGTCCTATTTAAAAAAAAAAATTTTTCTTTTAAAATAAAGATACTAATATAAATAAAATAAGGAAATATTAGGACAAGATTAAGCTTTAAAATCCAATACACTGGTAAACAATTGTGACGTTAAATTATTTCACAGGGTGTTCGGAAATTTGGGTAAAATACAACATTTGGCTCTCCTCTGTATAACATCGAATTTTATAAAACTTTTTGCAAACCCCATATAACATAACAATCTTGATGAGAGAAGCTACAACTGGACCAAAAGATAATTTAAATCTGTCACAAAACCAAAAAATTTTTTAGGATTAAATTAGATCAAAATTTTGTTTTGCTTGTTTTTTTGTCCAGGAGTGTCTTAAAAAAACTAATATTTTTAAAACTGACTAAACAACTGTATTCTACGTCAAAAGTTGTGTAAGAATCAGTTTTTATCTTTTAATTAAATTGTCAGTTACCTAAAAAGCCAATATTTTTGTTATCGCCCTGTAGTTTAAAAACCAAAAGAATTATGACACCTTTGCTAATAGCATTATTCGTTTCACAAAAAAATAGCTGGGGTTTGCGAAAACCGCAAGGTTCTATCTTTAATAATATCTAAGTTACCCTAAAATTGTCACTAAAATAAGATACCTTGTACAGGGTGGCGCCTTTTCCTTGACCTTTGCGGGTATAGTGAAAACTAAAAGAGATAGAACAATTCTGATTGCGCAATCTGGATTTAAATTTTGGAAACAAATTTAGTGGTGAAAGTAAACCAAGGCGCGCTTGTGGCTGCTTCGGTTGTATCGGCAAGCGTCGATTTCCGGAGTTAAGCAGTGAAATAAGCGCCCATAATTTGGATGGGTGTCCAGCAACGGCGGTGTTTTGGGCAACGGCACACGGTGTTCTGCTCGGGGATGCGGACCGAGCAACAACCATCCAAGTTATGGAATGAATGGTGTGTGAATGAGAAGGAGTAGGGGTCAAGGTACAATAAGCCTTCAAGCTGCAGTGCACCACCTAGGGGGGCGGTCGTCGGACCTGGGTGGGATGACCCCGAAAGGGTGAAAAAAAAAAACCATGGCCAATTTGATTCGTTCTGCAGATAGAGGGTGTTTTTCAAATTTTGTCAATTTGGCCAGGTAATTGTAACTCGTTTGATATTCGAGAAAGAAGAAAAATTTAAATAAAAAGTTTTAGGGATTTTTACGTAGAGCTCAGTGGCATACCTAATTTTTTTCCATTGACTTTTATTTTAAAGTTATAACACAAAGTTGAGATTTTTAAATGGAACACCCTGTATATTTTATTACTAGAAGAATGGTCTCTTTTAAAGCTATAAGAAATATTTAATTTAATTTATCTATTTTTTAATAGTTTCGGAAACATGGTCATCATCAGAATTTTCTTTACAAAACACCCTGTATATTATATTACCGTTGCAAAAATCTTTCAAAGAGGATTAATACCCCATTTGATATATTTTTTTATGGTTTTGGAAATATGACTATACAAGTCCAAAAATAGTAGATATACGCATTAAAATTTGGATGCGTATTTCCGAAACTTTTAAAGAAAATAATTTTAAATAAACTAAATTGTTAAAGGTCTTTTAAATCTTTTTTAATGGTTATAGAATATGCAGGGTGTTTTATTTAAAAAATGCTATTTTATTATTGAATTCCGGACGATGACTATATTTTCGAAACTATTACAAATTAAATACATTAAATGTGTTATTTTTTTACAGCTTTTAAGGAGACCTTTCTATTGGTAATAAAATATTCAGGGTTGTCCATTAAAAAAACCCAAGTTTGTGTTATAACTTTAAAATAAAATTTAATAAAAAAATGTAGGGACGCCACTGAATTCTACGTAAAAATTCCTAAAACTTTCCTTTTACATTTTTTCTCTATCTCTTATATCAAGCGAGTTACAAGTGCCCGACCATATTGACAAAATTTGAAAAACACCCTGTATCTCCAAAATGAATCAAGTTGGCCATAATTTACTTTTACCATTGAATTTGTTTCAAAAATTGAAATCGAGATTGCGCAATCAGATTTGTTCTATCCCTTTTAGTTTTCGCTATACCCTGCAAGGTTAACGAAAAGTCGCCACCCTGTATGTACATGATGAAGCAAATTTGATTTTTTAATTTGAAACCGATATTTTTGTTTGTTTTATACAAAAAGTGACCGCCATTTGCGAGGCTAATTTTTTTAGCCAAACCGACTGGTAAAAACAGAAATTTGCTGTCTTGTGTAGTTTATTGTGTATACGTTTCTTTTAGGGTACGTATCCACTAAAGCAACAATAAGAAACTTTTGGGTTTATGTTGCATGTTACCAAAAAGTTTCATAATGTTCCAATAAGTTGGTCATTATTGTAGCAACAAAATAAAAATGTTTTTTGTTTCCATTTTAAGACTGTAAGATCAAATGAAAAGTCGAAACAAGAAAGAACAAATTTAGTTGTTGCTGCGGTGCAGACAGTCAATTCTTACAGCTTTGTGAAATGCAAACTTCCACTAAAATGTGAAAGATAAACAAAATTAAAACTGTCCTTGATTTCAGTTCAGTGGACACAAAAGATTAAAACCTGTTGACATTTGTTCCGCAATTTTGGACCACAAAGCAACATTTAGTGATAAAAACGTTCCTTATTGTGGCTTTGGTAGATACGTTTAAGTTCTTCCAATTTCTTTTATCCTCTATAACTTTTTAATTTATAGATATTTTTAAATTCTGTAAAAATATTTTCAGTGCAACTTTTTATGCAGATTGCAAATATGTTTTCTATTTTGTTCCTAAGGTGACATATTTTTCGTTTATGTATTTAAGACCGCATGTTAATTGGTTTCCAAAATTGTTGGTTGCCCTGACGACTTATATGTAAATTGGTTCCCAACATGTTTAAGTTGAAAGAAGCATTTCACACGCATACTTATTTTTATTTTCGTTTCTAGTCTAGAGATAAAAGTATTTTCATCTCTAGAGAGCAAAAAAACTTTTTTTCCTAAAGATGAAAGCACATTTAACCTCTAAAAGAAAATAAAAAAGGTGTTTTTTTTTTTTAAAGTAACAAGGAAAGTTGTGTTCCTTGTGGTGGTATTGTACATAACTCGTTAAAAAGTGAATTTTTGACACTCGTGTGATTTTCAAACTTTCACACTCGTGTAAATAGGTCACTTTCTTCTTTTATTATGTATTATGCTATTATTAAAGTAACCAGAACTGTGGCGAATTGATAACCTTCTTCTTTTAAAGGCGAATAAAAATAGTCGTAATTATAAATGCAATGCTCTTCTTTTTAACCAGCGATATGATGTTTCTTATTAAACAAAATCCGGACATCCTATACAATAACCAATCGTAAGACTGGACACGAGTGGGTTTGAACCCTCATAAACTTATTACTGAAAGACAGAAAATATTGCTCATTCTTATATTCAGGGTCCTTTCCACAACATAATACCTATTTCAAAGTATGGATGCATGAAAATGAAATAAACATGAAGAAAATTGAATGTGCCATTCATATTTTCCGTCTTGTGGATAATCGCGTTCCTAAAAATAGAAAACTAATATCTTATTTACATGACAAAACTTCCTCTAGAAATATTACAATGCCCGTATTTATGTTTAAAAAGTTAATTTTCCCAAGGGTAAAAGTTAGAAGGCTTTTTATTTAAAGTTAGACATACAGTGGGCGGACAAAACGTTATACAGTGTGACCGAAATTGGTAGTGAATGTATTGGGATATTGCAAACTATAAGAGATAGAAAGATGGTTAAATAGAAAAATTAGGCCATTTAACTATTAATCTGTTTATATTGTTTTGATGACGGCTGTATCTTGTTTGGTTTTTGAAAATTCGGATTTAAGAAGTTTTTTTGCACATTTTTAGGAAACGTTTTTTTTTGCTTTAAGATGATGTATATTACTTGAAAGCAATTTTTAATTTTTATTTAAAAAGTAGTAAAATTATTTTTTGCCTGAGTTGGCCATGCCTGCGGAAGCCATTAGCTCTAGAAAACTTCGCCATTATCGAGCACTACTGACCTATCTGTTTTCTTTTCAGAAATGACCACCAGCACCAACAACCAAAATGAACCGAAGCGACCTCTACTTTGCCACCGATTGGCTTAACTACACCTCCGAGAACCTAACCGCGAACCTCACTGACGCCGAAAGCGAAGCCTGGGAGAAATGGACAGAGTTGATCCAAGATCGTGCGATCGTCGTCTCGCTTCTTCTTCTGTTTTCGTTGTGTACAGTGTTCGGAAACATGCTGGTCATCATGGCGGTTATCCGGGAAAGATACTTACATACACCAACAAACTATTTTATAACGTCATTAGCTGTCGCTGACTGTCTAGTAGGGCTGGTAGTGATGCCTTTCAGTGCCCTCTATGAGGTGCTAGGACACACGTGGTTCTTCGGACCAGATTGGTGCGATATTTGGCGTTCATTGGACGTACTATTTTCAACTGCATCCATACTGAATCTCTGCGTAATCAGCCTTGATAGGTACTGGGCCATAACTGACCCTATCGCGTATCCTATGCGTATGACTCGCTTAAGATCGGTGGTGCTCATAGCAGCAGTGTGGGTGTGTTCAAGCGCCATTTCTTTTCCAGCTATAGTATGGTGGAGAGCTGTACGAACGGAACCCATCCCCAAATACAAGTGCCCTTTTACCGAGCACCTAGGGTACCTGATCTTCTCTTCCACTATATCTTTTTATCTTCCTTTATTCGTTATGGTTTTTACATACTACCGTATATACAGAGCGGCTGTAGCACAAACAAAGAGTCTACGGCTGGGTACCAAGCAAATTCTTATTGGTGCAGGTGAATTGGAGCTGACCCTTAGAATTCATAGAGGTGGAACCTGCAAAACACCTCAAAATGAAACTAGGAACCTCTATAGCACAGCGGAAGATGAACCATTGACAGCATTAGCTAATAACGGACTTAATCGACTGCCTTCGGCTCGGCTCGGCGCGCACAGTAAAAATTTTTCACTCAGTAGAAAGCTAGCAAAGTTTGCAAAAGAAAAGAAAGCCGCAAAGACACTCGGCATAGTAATGGGCGTGTTTATAGTGTGTTGGTTACCGTTTTTCGTGGTCAATTTACTGTCCGGATTTTGTCTTCAGTGCATATGGCACGAGAAGATTATTCTAGCGGTGGTCACGTGGTTGGGATGGATCAATTCCAGTATGAATCCTGTAATATATGCTTGTTGGAGTAGAGATTTTAGAAGGTAAGTTGTAAAATAAAGCCTATAAAGTTTTTGGATGGGGTGGGACTTTTATTTTACTGCACAACATGCAGCTTGGCTATAACTTTTTAATTTTTATCGCCATAAGCCAGCAAGTCCTTCTCTTTTTCGAAGCTTTAGAGGAAGTAGAGCAACTTTTCTACGCTGATTACATCCTGGATATTCAGTTAAAATAAGCTATCCATACTTTTATAAAAGTTTTAAAAAGTATGAATGTAAACAAAGATCTCAGACTAATAATTAAACTTTATGTATTAAAAATGCACCCTGAATATCCAGGTCCACAATATACAAAGAAAAAAAAGGTTCTGGACCTTGAAATATACTTTTTGACACAGCCAGAGAGAGGCTAAGTTTTTCTTTAATTCCCGATGGTTAAAAACATCAGTACTACGCCTTTGCAGCTGAAACCCAAATAAGTTTTTTAGCTTTTAACACATATTCCTTTTTTTTTTGTCTTAAGTTATGTTAAAATAAAATTTCAATAAAAAATCTTTATAAAGCTGACTTAGCAGTAGACGATTTGTTTCTTTCCGATACATGTTAGCAATAAAAAACAGCTGAACCGAACATTTTCGTTCCGAGAAAATGTATCTTAATGATTTTCATTTTAGAAGATGTAAAGAAAAGCAAACAAAAATTTAAAAATTCTTACACATTTTTAAATAAGCCAAACTAATCACAAATTTAAAATGTATTTATACACGATCCATCAGTCAAAGTTAGTTTAATACAGGATGGCACACAAAAATTAAATGAGGGTGTCCCAAAACTTTTACAAAATTGTATGACATACCCAACAACAAACAAATGGATTTAAGTCAACTTGTTTAGGTATTTAAAATTGGCGTGGCAAGCTTGGTGCAAAATATCATCGAACAAACGTACCACTTTTATAGACATAAAATCCAAAATTCAGATATACCTAGAAATATTGCATAACATAACATTTAACAATTACGATATATTCGTTGATTGTTGGAAAATTTACCTTAAATAGTTTGATCTTACACTGTCGCCTTGGTGATGCCCGGCACTCCATTCTAAAAAATAATAAGGGACTGTAAATGTCCATTAAAAAATTTTAGAATCTAAAGCAGATTTCTTAAACTATAAATTTTTTCTGCAATAAACTAAACTAATAAATAATCCTAAAATAAAAACCTATTAATACGGACATAAAATTATACCAAACAAATAATCTTTAAAGGTGACGAAAACGATTGACATCATTATCTAAACAAGTCGCGGTTGTCTCCAACAGGGCTAACACCAGCCCCCAGGGGAAGGGTTGTCAACCTGAGAACCTGGCATCTTATTTTTTAAGAATTTGGATCGCCAATATTCAAAAAGATGTACTTTTGTAAATGTAGATAACTGTGATAGGTAACTAAAAACTGAATAATAAAAGCATGTTAAAAGCAAAAGCAAGCTTTTCACCGCACCGATTCGGGTTCAAAGCTCGGTTCCCTCCAACGGGTTTTTAATAGCTTGTCACCTCACAGATGGTAATGGCAAAGCCCTTGTGTAGTATTCTGCCAATCCTAGGTAGTAGATATTTTAAAAATAACGTCTGTGGTGGCAGTACTGCGTGGTCTTAATAAGCAAATCATTTAATCACTTATTATTTCTGTATGGTAAAGTTTAATTTTTACTAAACCAATATATTAGTTTTAAATGCAGTACTTACTATTTTTACCGAATTCTGAGAAATACAGGGCTGTATTACGGTTAAACCATAATGTAAATATTAAATAAAATTGGCTTTAAAATTTCAATATTTAAATATCAAGACCGTATTTTAAAAACGTGAGTTAGTGATGTTAGGGGTTTTCGATAAGTTCTGCTTGCTTTATTAAAATAATTTATTAACTTAAAATGTAAAGATGATTATTTTTATCAAATTTCCCAAAATACAGGTCCGTATTAGGATTAAACCCCAATGTGTGATACATAATTGAATTTGTATTAAAATAGCCATTTAAATTTTGATATCAAAATATCAGGACCGTATTTAAAAAATTAAGTTGATGATGGTCCTACGAAAACGAACGTCGCAGTTCAAATAAAATACCACTATTAGATAGAGCAGAAAGAGTGGCAATTCAAAAGTGCAATTTATTTTTAAATCCGATTTCAAATAAGACCAGGAAAAAAATAAAACAAATTTCCAATTTTTCGGTTTTGCTCGGAATTTTGAAACTTTCTAAACGGCATATTATTAGGCATATAAAACCTTAACTTTGTTCCTAATTAACCGACTTCGTATCTTTTACCATTTCCAAGATGCCCATACTGGCCCTCCTTATATTGGACACGTTGTATAATTATGGTAACTTTTTTTTATAACAAGACATAAGAAATTACCCACTTAAGTTTCGTACCATAGTTACATACACCCTGTATATACTGCAGAGGGTTATGACATAAACTCGACTTTAGACGGTTCGAGATCTAGGAAGGGTATATAACAGGAAAAAATTGGCAAGACTGGGTAAAGTCACTATATTTTGTCATCTGGTGATTAATCCAGTAGCATCCAGAATTTCAGCTTTTCGTTTTGCGTTGTATTTTTTTTTGTTAAAAATGTATTTCTAAATATTTTTCATTTAAAGTTAAAGAACCTTTAACTTATTAATACAGTCAATAATAATATAAACTGTATTTCTCCAGCACTGGTGTTAGCACCTATATCATTTACCTAATAACATGGCCGGAATGGTGCCGGGTGACGTAAAAAAAATGGCTTCATTTATGATGATTATGTCAAAACACCCTTAAGGGTATAAAAACCTAACAATCCAGATATTATTATCCAGTAACTGGGTCACTTTAAAATTTTGAACATGTTTTGTTATGCTTACAAATTAGGAAGCAATTTTAGATACAGTGAGAATATTTAAAGGGCCCCCTTTGTCTTTTGAATGGGACAAGATATCAAGATTGGATAAAATTTATGTAAAGAGCTGCCACTTTAACGAAACGGCTGGGCCTGTTTTCAAAAACAAAGTTGCTAATGCCCCCTTGGCATTTTTATACCAAAGAGTAGTTACATCATTCATCTAAATTTTACCCTGTTCCATTCAAAAATAAAGGAAGTAAACGCTTTTAATATTACTGTATAACTTAAATCGACCCAATTTTAACGTTAGTGATCTATTACAAGGCATGGAATACGCATTACGTAAAAAACCTGTTCATTTTTTAGCTTCTTCGGTTTTCTTGCTAACATAACAACATAATAAGATATGTTTCATACGAATCAAAAAATATTGACATATTCATTATAATCAAACGTATTTGTTAACCGCCATACGTCATTTCTGTTTTATTAAAAGAAAAACAATCGTATTATATGTATTACAAGAAATACATGGAAAAAATTTAATCAGCCGAAATTACGGAGAAACCAAAATTATGCCCATAGTTACTCAACCCGAATATAAATTAAGTAAAAACACATGCTGAGAGGCAAAAAATTTTTTTTTATTAAATTAACCATTAGTGTTCTCAGCAATATATGTTTTTAATAGCGTTTTGATTTTGGGTATACACAGAGTATCCAAAAAATACATATACAGGGTGTAATTAAATTGATGGCTTAAAATACAGAATATGATTTTAAAGCTTAATTTAAAAAGAAACATTTGTCCGAACTTATGTCCTAAACCTTTTAACTTTTAAGCTATTGTGTTAAAGTTTTAGAAAAACAAAAATCGTTTTCTTTTAATATCTTTAAAACTAAATATTTTAATTAAAAATAAAGATGCACCTACTAAGCATCAATACGCAATTTTTGATTTGAAATATTTTTAACAATTGGTTCCAGTAGCGTCCAAATGGGATGTATAATGGATATTTTAAAAAATGGTAGGTAGGACAAGCCATAACTTCTAGAGTATTGGACATATTAAAATAGGACTTGGTATAGGTAAATTGTATAAAAAGAGGACAGTTTTTACACATTTCGTACTTTTTGGTTATTTCCGGTTTAACCGGAAATGACTCCAATTTTAATTTTCTAAATAAAACACCCGGTATATTTGAATATTCCTAAGACAATTCTAAATAGTATTTTTATATTTTAAAAAGTTTTTACGACTACTTGATTTTTAGAGAGTAATAATAATAATAAGTAAAAATAAAGAGACTTTATATTTATTCCGATCGCAAGTAATTTGGTATCGTTAGATTCGTCAAAAATCGTTTTTATTTGAAAAGTGCTTGTCTTAAAAGGTTTCTATTTAAAAAAAGTAAGACACGGAAATGGCAATTTGTCAAATTGTTTTATTTCTATCTTTTATATTAGTCACTAAATCTTTGTAATTGTATTTTTTAGCATCACTTAGGGTCACTAGATTAATTTGCGCCCAATCATAGTCACCTAGATGCAATAATAAAAATGGCTCTAAAAAATCAAGTAGGCCTAAAAACTAAACGAGAAATCCAAAAATGTCAAAATATAGAGGGTGCTCTATTTAAAAATTTAAAATTGGGACTATTACCGGTCAAACTACAAGTGACTAAGAGTAAAAAATGTGCGTAAACTTTCTTCTGCTCATACTATTTACCTATACCAAATCTCATTCTAATATCTCTAATACTCTGGGAGTTATCGCTTGTCTAATAAATTCGTTAATACCTGGTATACAATATCTTTTTAATCGTTAGAATTAAAAAAAAAGGTATTATGTGCAGATGGTTCAATTTTCTCCAAAAACCTTTTCTATAATTTTGCTATATGTTGAATCATAAAGTTTTTTTGTATGGGACTGAGAAAAATAGGCAAAACTGTAATGGGGCGGATCTTCCTATTAAAAATTAAGAGCTCATCGTTGTCGAGCATTCTGTGGAGGTGCCTAGAAACCATTTTTTCAGTATCAGTAGTTAAAATAAAAATAATAGATTTTTGGACCCACCCTACTAAGCAGATATACCGGTTCAGTTAAATAAGTTAACACATAGGTAGGGTTGCCACAAATTCTATAGCCAATGTCGGGACACAACGGAGATTTCTGGTAAGTTACGGGGAAGTACATGTTATACATACCTTAATTAGTTGATGAGAAAATGGCGTTTAAAAATGTCATATAAACCGCCATTTGTATCAATTTGTTAAAATAACAAAAGATGAAAACGCTTTGTACACATATTTTATGAACCTTATATCCTATTTCCGTAAAAAACAATTTCCGGTTTTACCGAAAGTACCACAAAAATTTACTTTGGACAGTAAAGAACTTTAATAATTCAAATGAAAAACACTACCTTAAGCATTATATTAAAACTTGTTTTTCAATCTTTTTCTTTATTATACCCTATCTCTAAACCTTATAGTTTTTAGGATATTAATAGTTAAATGCTAGGCTGTCTTAAAAATAGTAAAGAATATATTAATATATTTTTTAAACGTTGTACCATAACTTAAGATCTAATGAGGTAGGATATAAGGTTCATTGTGATCATGTGTGAAAAATCACATTGGCCGTTTTTTGTAGTCATTTGTTTTTCAATAAATCGTAAGAATGGCGGTTAACATGTCATTTTTAAAAGCCATTTTCTCAAAAACTAATTAGGATATGTATAACGTATGGTACATGTATTTTCTTGGAATTGCCTATAGAATTGATTTTTAGAAAAATATATGCGGTGTTCCATTAAAAATGGCAAAGTTGGGAGCACTTTCGGTTAAACCAAAATCCGACCAAAATATTAAAATCGTGTAACACTTCTAAAAAAATAACAGGCTTATAGTAAGCTCTTGGGCATCCGGTATACCATGTCATGGTCTCCCATTCAGATTTGTATTTCTTTTTTGGAAAATTTTAAATTTACCCTTATGATGCAAATTTTTATTATTCCATTTGAAGAGTTAAACTATCTAAGGTGCTAAGTGCCAAAAATAAAATCAGCGAACGAAGGTTTTTAAAAAAAACCTTATTATTTTTACATTTTAAAAGCTACGGGTACAACGGCTACACTACACAACTTGTATTTTGACGCCAGTTAGGATGAACTACAGGCACATGGCTCTTTCTTAAGTTATTCTCCCTGGCACATAGCACTTGTCTATGGTATAAATTCATTAAAAAGAAAGTGGCACTTAGCCCCTCTAATATTTCAACGCCTCAATTCAATATTTCTTTGAAGTTTTTCCTTAAATACTTACTTTTAAACGAATTTAATTAAGTTAATGCAAATTTGTAAAATTTAACTAAACTTTCAATTTTTTATCTAACCGGTACCTTTAATTTTATTTCAAGCAGTTTCGGACTAACCTATAAGCAAATTAAAAAAAAATACAATAATGTTTAGGGACCATTTTCCAATGCTAAATTATAGTAAATACTTTTATGTTTTACAAAGGTGGGAACCTTTTTGTCTTCAAAAGTTTTGGTTAAAAAATATATTTATTTTTGTGTTTTACACTTTTGTTTTTTTGGGCTGTCAAAAATTTTACAGCTAGGGGGGCACCACAGCAGTAGACTGCTTAGGGCATCAGATAATCTTTATTCGGCACTGGTTGCAAGGATATTTAACAAGCACATAGAATTTAAACAAAATATTATTGGGCTTTTCTCTAGAATAAAATTAAAAAGTTTTTTAACATTTTAAGAAAATAAAAACTTTTATACATTATGAAGAAACAATTCTGCTCTTACACAACATAATAAAAGTTATGATTACTGTACTGTGAAATAAAATAATGAAATTTGTATTATTAAGTTACTTACAATACAAAGGTCTCAATCTATAAACAAAGGTTCATTAGCACTCGGTTAAAATTAATTTAATCATAACTTTTATTATATTGTGTAAGAGCAGAATTGTTTCTTTATAATGTATAAAAGTTTTTATTTTCTTAAAATGTTAAATAAACATTTTGATTTTATTCTGGAGAAAAGCCACATAATATTTTGTTTAATTTAATCTCCCAGAAAACAAATAAAGCATAAAATACCTAGAATTTTACAAATATGCTTTTTAATATAACAAATTTCATGTAAATAATAATAATTTATATGTAACAACTCCGTATTTGCTAATCATTTTTTTTAATAAACTTTAGAACAGGTGTCTCGAAAAAATAAATAAATAGATCTAAATTGAGAAGGTAGGCTATGACTTCGTATTAAGACATACATTTTGATTGTAAACAACGTTTATTTAGACATTATGTTAAATTTTTTAAAATAAGGGCAAATGACCCTAAAGCAGTTTTCAATATTTTTGGCCCTACCCTGTATACCATTAGACTTTACTATGTTTTATAAAGAATACAATTAAAAAAAAAAAAAATAAAATAGTTCACCGTATGTTGCACATACATTAAATGGACCCAACTGTATATTTTTTTCGGAATTTACAAAAATTAGGGCATATTTAAGGCCACCAATTAAAATAATTACTACACATTAAACAACACCCTGATTTGACTAAATTATACCCGTTTTTAGCATTGCCTAAAATACACATCCGATCGGGGGATAGATTAACCAAACCCTCCCCTTCCGCTTTCATTTCTTTTCCGGTCAGTTTGACAAAGAAACCCCCGCTATGCACAACGTATAAAAATCGACTTGTGTGTATTAATAAATTCTTTGGTCACACTGGAAAAAGAAACATGATTTTTTAAATAAATATTTATAACAATGGCTATGTGGCTCCTATTACTTGAAAATATATATTTTTGTCCAACCGGACGGAAATTTACATATTTAGACCTTAGAATAGGGCCTATACACTGAAGCCGCTCGGCCCATTGTGCGCCCTATCTTTTTACGTATAGGTGATGTCAGCCAGACGGTCCTACGCGCGACAACTTAAGACCGCATCCACACCCAGGGGAATAATATCAGACCCTTCCAACTGAGTAGGGTTTGCATGTCTGCGGTTGCGCAGGACACGAAAAAGTGTGTTTCGGCGCTTTAGTCGTGCCTGGCTACTAGCGTCGATACATTTTGCACTTTATCCGTCTGTTGTTGTGGTAACCACTAAATTTTATAAATTTCTGGCCAAACTTAAAAATAAGAATTTTGGCTGCAGCAGGATTTGAACCCACCCACGTCGATTGTGCGCCCAACAACCCAGCGCTTCAACATCACCCGATTTCTACATCTTCATAAATCTACATATTTCTTACCTTTAAAATGTATTATTCCCGTAGGTAGAAGGCGCTTACTAGCCGTGGCGTCGCTAGTGCTGTTGAGGCCCGGGGCGAAAAGTCAAGTTAGGGCCCATAGCTTTTTAGTAAATGAAAGTTATTGATGGAAAAATTTAATTTTGGAGAGAAAAAAATGGTCCTCACCTTCAAAATGGGGCCCTTCTACTGAACAAAATACACTTTGTTAAAGCCGGAGCCCTCTTTCTGTATGAAACAAAAAACTTTACAACAAAAACAAAAAAAGGTTCTCATTTCCAAAC